>CAUYRT010003250.1:0-10352 GCA_963574885.1 Lepilemur ruficaudatus | reverse complement strand
AATTAATTTCTTTCTATTTATAGTAGAGACGGGGTCTCGCTCTTGCTCAGGCTGGTCTTGAACTCCTGACCTTGAGCTATCCGCCCGCCTCGGCCTCCCAGAGTGCTAGGATTACAGGCGTGAGCCACCGCGCCCGGCCTTACCACTTCTTCCTACCTTTTTGTTCCAATCATATCAAACTGTTTCTATTTATTTTATTTTTATTTATTTATTAATTAATTAGAGACAGGGTCTCACTCTATTGCCCATGCTGGGCTCAAGTGTCTTCCCACTTTAGCCTCCTGAGTAGCTAGGACTACAGGTATATTTGCCACCACTTGGGCTAATTTAAAAAAGAAACATTTGTAGAGACAGGGGTCTCACTATGTTGCTCAAGATGGTCTTGAACTCCTGGCCTCAAGTGATCCTCCTGCCTCAGACTTCCAAAGTGCTGGGCTTACAGGCCTGAGCCACCACACCCAGCTCCAAACCCTTTTTAAGTTGCACCAAAGAATCACACTCTTTCAGGGAGTATATACTTATACACTGACCACTCTACCCAGAATGACCTTCTTCTAAGTTCCATTTTGCCTGGCTCACTTGTATTTGTCCTTTAAGAGACTGTGCAAGTTTT
Source organism: Lepilemur ruficaudatus (assembly GCA_963574885.1). Classification (NCBI taxonomy): domain Eukaryota; kingdom Metazoa; phylum Chordata; class Mammalia; order Primates; family Lepilemuridae; genus Lepilemur; species Lepilemur ruficaudatus. The sequence continues at coordinate 9,739 of CAUYRT010003250.1, read as the reverse complement.
ACCATCTCTAAGCAGTCTGAATTAGAGGCTCTTATTTTCTATGTTTCCACTGTACCTTATTCATGCATCTACTGTAGATATACAGTATCTTTATATAATTTTATAATACAAATAGAAGTTTATATAATTTTATATAGGTATATATGGAAATTAATATAATTTTATATACAATTGGAAGTTTACTTGTCTGTTTTTTCTCCTAGTCTGCTAAACTGTATGCTCAAGTTACCATCTTTTTATTTCTAGAGTATGGTACCTTATAACTATCCATTAAATTAACTATGAAGCTTTCCAAAAACAAACATTCCTAAGATTCACCTTTGGAGATTCTGATTAATTGGCATGTCTTTTTTTTTTAAATGCACCACAGATAACTCTAACCTATATCCAGGATTGATAAGCACTATGTTTAATTTATGTTGAATAAATGAGTGATTAAATGGGCAATGAGGCACAATTTTGTTATTAAAACACAGTACTGTTTCTCTGAACTAAGTTGTAGCCTCCAGTAAGTGAAAGTATTTAGAAAAAAAAAAAGCTCATCTGAACAATTTTACTACCTACCAAAATTTGAATACAAAATTTTTAGTATATCATATATTATTTTTAAAAATAGGTCAAATAAAGCGATTGAAGGACAGAAACAAAACCATGATCAAGTTGAATCAAAGAACTCATTTCCCTCCAATATTTTCAGAAAAATGATGCTGAAACAGGGAGAGATACAGAGAAATGTTAAAAAAAAAAAAACAAAAACAGAATACAGTTGTCTTCTGTGAGTCGTAAGACAGAAATTCAGAGAAATGTTAAACAAGAAACTGCCTGCCATATAACCCAACAAATTCAACTCCTAGATATCTACCCAAGAGAATGGAAAACATGTGCACACCAAAACTTGTACACATATGTTCACAGCAGCATTATCCACAGCAGCTAACAAGTAGAAATAACCCAAATGTCCATTAATGGATGAATGGATAAACAAAATGTGGTACATACATAAAATAGAGTATCATTCAGCCACAAAAAGTAATGAAGCACATGCTACAATATACATGAAACTTAAAAACAGGGTAAGTGCAGGGAGAAGTCAAACAAAAAGGTCATATATAATATCATATGATTCCATTTACATGAAATGTTCAAAATAGGCAAATCCATAAAGACAGAAAGTAGATTAGTGGTTGCCAGGGACTGGGGTGATGGGGGAATGAAGTTTAGGTTTTCTTTTCAGCTAATGGGTTTAGGCCTTCTTTTGGGGATGGTAATAAAAATATTCTAAAATTACATAATGGTGATAGCTGCACAACTTTATGAATATACTAAAAACCACTTAATTGTACAATTTAAAAGGCTGAATTTTATGGTATGTGAATTATATTCTCAGTAAAGCTGTTATAAAAGAAAAAAACTGACATCTAAGAGACAGAAAGTATGAATCTGATTATATATATTGAAAATAAGCAATTAAATGACTATATGCCAATATCCTAATAAATTATACAGTATAGGACAAGAAGTATATCCACTATTATGTTATAATTCATCAAAACAAAATCCTTCCTATATTCTATAGTAGACACAATGGCTCAAAACAATGGGCAAACAAAATCAGATACATGTTTTGTCTGTCATATCCTACCTTTAATAAACAAGATTTATTCCCTCTCCCATTATATAAAAAGTCAAACTAATCATTTCTATTCTATTAACATCACAGAGTTTTTTTTGTTTTGTTTTGTTTTGTTTTTTTTTTTTGAGACAGAGTCTCACTCTGCTGCCTGGGCTAGAGTGAGTGCCGTGGCATCACCTAGCTCACAGCAACCTCAAACTCCTGGGCTCAAGTGATCCTACTGCCTCAGCCTTCTGAGTAGCTGGGACTACAGGCATGCGCCCATGCCCGGCTAATTTTTTCTATATATTTTTAGTTGGCCAATTAATTTCTTTCTATTTTAAGTAGAGACAGGGTCTCATTCTTGCTCAGGCTGGTTTCGAACTCCTGACCTTGAGCAATCCACCTGCCTCGGCCTCCCAGAGTGCTAGGATTACAGGCGTGAGCCACCGCGCCCGGCCGACAGAGTTTTTATCAGGACCAAATGGGATAAGGTAGTATATTATTAGTGGGAAACACCATTAGAACAATACTCACTAAGGAGAAGGAATGACTTATCTACTGGGGAACTGAAATAGCAGGGATTGGGCATGATTAAGCCCAGCCTTTTTCCCCTCCCCTCTTCTGTATTTGCCTATCGGCATAAAGCATACATTAGACTGTTCTTTGCCAGGTGGTAAGAGGCCTGTAATTGCGTGAAGGCTGCTTTGACTGGGTGGACTGGGATACCCAATTCCAGACTGAAGAAGCCAGTCCTATTCTCTAATAGTTTTATCAGTAGTAAAGTTAGTATTTTCATCTCAGTTTCTCAGACTTTTAAGTGTCTAACTCTAATTCCAAGGGTAATATTTATTTGATCTCAACATACAGGAAAGCACTTTTTAAACCTTAGAGTACAACACAGAGATAAGGTACTACTATGAAAAGTAATATTAAAGGTAATATCTTTTCCTGTTTATCTAGTCGAACGATTAAGCAAAAACCATTACAAAGTAATTTTAGAAAACTTAAAATCGTTCATTTTGCTGCCAGTTAAATAAAGCAACATTAACTCACCAACTACAGACCTCTGACCAGTATATTTGCTGAAAACCTATGAAGATCAACTAAAATTATATTAACATTTTGAACACAGAATGATGGGTTTTTTAAAAATTAAATCATTAACCCATTAGGAATATGCAGATCAAGAGGCTTAGATTCTTCCCTGAATGATTAAATCTAATTGAATATTCATAGAAATTACTATTCGAAACATTTTAATCTATTAATGTTTTTAAAAAAACTAATTTTACATGAAATTTTATGAAAATAGTAAAATAAATATGAAAAGTCTTTATTATAGAAACTTATTTGCATATTAATTATTCCAACACTTTCTCTTCTGAAAGAGGCATAGGAACCATCACTGCAAAGGTATCTTTCCTTTTAAAGGAGGTACTGCCCATGTTTATCTAAGTTTCTCTAAGCAGATGGGCAAGATTAGTTAAGGAATTAATTAATTAATCAAAGGAATAAGAACATTAATTAATTAAAGGAATAAAAGATACATCCTACATCTTCATAACAAACAGCATCTTCAAAAGGAAATAAAAGGGACAACATAAATATTCAGTAAAATCCCCTTATATAAATTAAAATCTACTTTCTAAATTCATAAAAAGTCTAAATTACAGAACATAAATCCCCTAGGTAGAGGAAACAGTTTTCTAAACAATAATTTCACACTGCAACCATAGTTCTAATCACCAAGAGGACATGACAAGGATGAAGTGGATTGTTCAAACTTGGTTTCAATGCTCATTTAAGTGATTGTGGTGGCAATATAGCATAGTAGCTAAAAGTAGAGGCTTTGTTTGAATCTTGGTTTTGCTATTCACTACCTATGTGATCTTTAGGAACTTACTTAATCTCAGTTTCATCAACTGTAGAATGGAATCCATATAAGGTGATGATTAAATGATACAATGCTTATAAAGTAGTTAATACAATCCCAGGCACATAGCCAGAGTTCAAAACTTGGTAGCTTTTATTATTTGCTAAATATGCCTTCCATTGTATGTTGCTGCTTCTTAGGGCTATCATATTCATCATACATCATATCCATCCCAGAAATAGCTTCCTAGGGAGATATACTCATTTGCAATGCAGACATATACTATCCTTAATGGTGATAATGAACAAAGGATAATAATTGCAGATGACAATTTTTAGAAAATCATATTTCTACTTCTTTTGTATTTTCTACCATGTTTAGCTGGATGTATTTATACTTTATCAATACCTTAATGAAAGAGCAGAGGAGGAAATGAATGAACAAATTAATGAAGGAAGGAGCAAACAAATAAAGTGGGCAACCATTTCTCAGTCCCTGCTAAAGCAATATGATCTGAACCATTTTCGAGTCCCTGCTAAAATATCTCCTGGCTCTGGCCTTCAGAGAGTAGCTATGGTCATGCACAGGTATTCATGTAAAAGAAGAACCACATATGCCTGACAAAAATTGGAACTCCATCCTAATAATATTCAAGTTGGAGCATATTTTAAAAAAATTAAGAAATGGAGCGCCCTAACTAGAAAAGTTTTACAATTCAATAAACCATCTACAGATTATTCATTCTGTCCCTATCTGAAGGTGACAGAATGGACGTGGAATCTACAAACTTTAAAAACAGTCTATTTGTAAGTAAATATTACCTAGAAAATTCTCTAAGGAAATAGTAGTATAAAAACAAATTTTTCATAACGAAAAATAGAAAAAGCCATGAGCTCTCTTGAGATCGGAAATGTATTTCTAGTACTTTCCTTTTAAAATTAGAATGCTTGCTAAGCTAACGTTTAGCTATAGAAATTCATGATATGAATTAAAAGGGAAAAATATGATTTACAAAGGATGAGTAATTTGACAAAACTAAGCTACAATTAGAAGCTGAATACAAAGGCTCTGTAACCATCCAAGGAACAGCAAGATCATAATAGCCTCAGCAAAGAGGAAATTCAACTGAATGGAACAATTCTTTTTTAAATTCAGGTATAGATTATAATGAAGCAATGCCACAGAAAATAATTCACAATAAAAATCTTAACACATGTAATAAAGTGAAAATTTTTCCTGTTTATTACTTGTAATAATAATCATTAGCAACTGTAATTACGGTGAGTCATATATGACAACACAATTGAATTTAAACACGAATGCATGCATGCACATGTCATTTTCTTTCTATTCCAAGGTAAACGGTAAGAATTTCATTTCCCACTTTCCAACTATACTATAATACATAATTTATAATCAAAACTTCCAACATGCTGTTCTTTGCAAAGTTCTGCTTATCTTACTCTTTTTTTTTTTTTTTTTTTGAGACGGAGTCTCATTCTGTTGCCCGGGCTAGAGTGAGTGCCGTGGCGTCAGCTTAGCTCACAGCAACCTCAAACTCCTGGGCTCAAGCAATCCTTCTGCCTCAGCCTCCCAAGTAGCTGGGACTACAGGCACGCGCCACCCTGCCCGGCTAATTTTTTCTATATATATCTTTAGTTGGCCAATTAATTTCTTTCTTTCTATTTATAGTAGAGACGGGGTCTCACTCTTGCTCAGGCTGGTTTTGAACTCCTGACCTTGAGCAATCCGCCCGCCTCGGCCTCCCAGAGTGCTAGGATTACAGGCATGAGCCACAGCGCCCGGCCTGCTTATCTTACTCTTATGCTCTAACACAAAACAGAGTCAGGACCATAGCTATTTATCATCACAGCGAGGATGCTTGGAAAATCCTTTGGCTTTGCAATTTACTTTACTTTACTTTTTAAATCAGTATATGATGATAAGAGGAAACTACAGAATGCTACACACCTTTGAATTTTATCCCAATTACTCACCTTTAGTTTTACTCTAGAAAATGTGACTACTGCTTTGAAAATATTTCAAATTTTGTGTCCTCACAAGCTGGAGTATGTGAAACATTTAATTTAGAGAGAAAGATTAGTAGAAAATGAAAAAAAAAAACCTCCATAATTTAGTATCTCCATATTTTCTTACTTACTACACAAAATTGGAGAAGAGGGTGTTTGCAGTGTCAAAGTGGAGCCATCTTTCCTCATGATATTAACTCGGAAAACCAATCTGGCACGAGTACTTTTTTTCTTGGAACCAGCAATTCCTATTCTGGCTTCAACATCAGCATTCCTCAGTTTTAATATCCCTACGCAGTCCACCCTAACACAGAAAAAATACACAAAGTAACATTTTGTTGTATAACTAGTACAATGTTCTTTATCAAGAAATTTCTTTTTAAAAAAATTTGATTATTTGAATATGTAATACAGTCATAAAGTTCCAAATCAAAAGGTATAAAAGGGTAAACTAAACATTCACTGTTCCTGATGTTGTCACCCTTTTGTTTACAATAATAACAAAAACAATCACTATTTTAAAATCTGAACATAAGTATGGCTTTAAGAGACTTTTTCTAGTTTTTTTTTTTTTTTGAGACAGAGTCTCGCTGTGTTGCCCAGCTAGAGTGCTGTGGCGTCAGCCTAGCTCACAACAACCTCAAACTCCTGGGCTCAAGCAATCCTCTGCCTCAGCCTCCCGAGTACCTGGGACTACAGGCATGTGCCACCATGCCCAGCTAATTTTTTCTATATATTTTTAGTTGGCCAATTAATTTTTTTCCATTTTTTTTAGTAGAGACAGGGTCTCGCTCTTGCTCAGGCTGGTTTTGAACTCATGACCTTGAGCAATCTGCCCGCTTCGGCTTCCCAGAGTGCTAGGATTATAGGCGTGAGCCACAGCACCCGGCCTAATATCTTTTTTTATTTGTAATATTTAAAACATTTTAATAAAATATTTAAAATCTTTTATACACTAGAAACCAAAAGATCTTCTTGCCCACCACAAGAGTGTAGTATATAATAATGAAAAAATTCTTCTAAGTACTTACGCCAGTGTCATGTTGTTGCTAGGATCAAGGCCAACTTCGATAACAGTAGTGCCTTCAATGTCTACTTCTTTGCAAGGAGTTGTATTTCGTCCAGTTACTCTGCAGGCCTGATAAAATCCATGTGGTTTTACTCGACCTGAGTCATTGCCCACAAACACTTGCAATACTACTGGTTCATTATGGCCTTCCAGCTGAAACCAGAAAACATGCAGCAGAAACACTAATTAGCATTTCAAATAATCTAACTGTAAAATCAAATATTTAAGACCAAATCTTGTATTTTTAACTGGATTACATTTTTAAAAAGTTAAATCCTCAAGAAAAATAGAGGTAAAACATTTTCATAAAGGAGAATTGGCTAAGTTTCTGCAGAAAAACCTTAGTTTTAATTCTGCAATAACCACACTTTAAACATTTATATGTTAGATGACAAATTATCATTTATAATTTATTTGTACAAACAAATGAGAATGAATACACACTCCCTTAGGCAGCATGTGAGTTATTCAAGACCTACCACCATAACTAATGGAAAAATTCACAAAACAGTGTTAGTGGTATCATCTTCAAATGAGATCATGCAATATTTTACAGTAAATTTTCTACTTGAATAGAAAAGTGTCTGAAGTGCAGCTGTATGAATAATAGGGAAATAAAGCTCATTTTCATAGACTAGATGCACCCACACAACATCATGAAATCCCAGGCCAAAACATTACTGTATGAAAACCACTTTTTCAAACCAAGATCTATGGAAAATTACAGGACTTTAGTTAAGCCTTCATAAATTAAATTATAATTTGTATGCTGAAGAATAAATAAATATTTAAACAGCATTTGGGAACAAATGCTTCCAATTCTGATTCTTGACGAGGTTTATAGTTAAACATTGAAGCTGCTAATAGAAAATGCAGAAAACCACAAGATAAATTATATAATGTATGCTAAAGTGTTTAAAAAACTCACACATCTTTTCTATCCCAGTACAGCTATATCTCTGTGAAACGGTAACATAATGAGGCAAATAAGCAAGCAAATAAACAAACTAGTGAAACTGTTAGTCAGCAATACCTAGAACAGTACCTGAACATGGAGGGATGCAATATTTGTTGAATGAATAAATAAATAAATGTTTAAGGTCAGTCAATTCATTCCCTATCATAGACAATTAATATAATGGCACTTCTAATTAGATAAGTACTTAGACAAAAGCATAAATTAAAGTCAGGGCAATTAGGTTAAAAATATTGACTCCAAACTATCAAAATGTCTGGCTAGACATATTTACATAAAGGATAACTTAAATTTCTCACTTGTCTGTTACTTGTCCTGGGTTTGAGAGAATGGGGGTGGGCTGGGTGGTATGTAGTAAAGAGGAGTAGAAATGATATTGTACATGTGAGTATTATGACTGTTACCCAACCTTAAAAACGATCACAAGCAAGTTTCCTGATTCTGAGTTTCAACCATAATTTCATTCAAGTATAAAATGAAAGCCAGTCCAACTGTACTCCAATCTTGAACTATTGTACTCCAATATTGAAATACTGTTCAATTAACATGTTTACACACACTGTATTTAATAAGAATCTACCATATGACTAGCCAAAATTCCTCTCTGTTTAGTGTTTTGCAGGGGATAGGGATACTTGTTAAACATCCCTCACCCCAATTTTTTTTGGTTTGTCTTCAAAAAGAAATAGTCTTAACAAAATATACCAGGTGCTGAAATTTAAGCCCCTTTTTTACTTTTACGTTGAGTTCTGAAAAGATTAAGACTCAACTGATATCCTATTTCATAAACTGAAGACTTAAGTATCAATCAATTCTTTTCTAGGAGTACTGATTAACCATCTCAAAAACCTTATTTTCAAAGTCCTTAATAATTTCTACTATATTTCTTGAATTCACTTTAAAATTTCTTCTTAAAGTTTGGGATGAATCCAATTCAAATATCAAATATGGGAGAAGAAAATTCATAACTTGCAGATATTTTACTTCTTAGAACATATTCTCATCTCCCTTTTCATTTAAACTAAAATTTAAATGACATGAAAGTAACAACATTTGCCTTATGGTCCAGTCAGGCTGTATTTCTATTGTATATAGCTAGTAATTCTACCCTTTTGTTTTAGGCAGCTTTTCCTGATTAAAAACAAAATAAGAAAAATTAGAGAAAATTCTTTATGTATTACCAAATAATTACCTTTACTGTAGGAAAGCCTTGTTGTGTTCTATCTTTTACTGAGCCACGGCTACCCTCAGTCAGGTACCGAGCTCGGTGCTGGGTCTCAGGTTGTACAACTATCTTCAGCTCCTTTCCCTCACTTTTTACAGGATATTGTCCACACAACATAGGGCTCTTCTTTACTCCAGTTCCTTTTTGGTTTTCCAATGTTCTGAGAAATCAAAGCACAACATGGAGAAAGTATCAAAAAGAGTTTTCTACAAAAGCTATCTAAGATAAAGGAAGAAACAGAATAGGCAGTAACATTAAAAAACAACTGCTTAGCTTACTAGCAAAATAAAATACTGCCTAAAGGAAGGTATATTCCATAAGCAAAATATCTTCAAAAGTTTTGTAATGAAATTTAACTCTATGATGCAAAAATAAAAGAAAGCTGGACAGCAAAGAGAAAGAATGCATATGAGTGGTAAGAGGAAGTGAGGAAGATTAAGCGCAATAAACTGAGAATAACAGGAAAGAATAATGTCACTATAATCTTTCACATTGCACTTCAGTCAAAATAAAATTTAAAAATTACATATATACGTGAATCTTATATAAAGCTATAAGATTAACTACTATTATTTTCTAATCAGATCTGCAAAGCAAAGGAAAAAAAGTAGGGAGAGCAAATCATCCCCAGGTCCAAAAAAAACCAAATGACAGTGTATGTAGCATATTGTTTTAGATATCTTTCTCAGTAAATCAGTTGGAGAAAATTATAATAAAAGGTCAGTGGCCGGGTGCAGTGGCTCACGCCTGTAATCCTAGCACTCTGGGAGGCTGAGGCGGGAGGATCGCTTGAGGTCAGGAGTTCGAAATCAGCCTGAGCAAGAGCAAGACCCCCGTCTCTACTAAAAATAGAAAGAAATTAATTGGCCAACTAAAAATATATAGAAAAAATTAGCCGGGCATGGTGGCACATGCCTGTAGTCCCAGCTACTCGGGAGGCTGAGGCAGAAG
>CAUYRT010003246.1:0-12440 GCA_963574885.1 Lepilemur ruficaudatus | reverse complement strand
AAAGAAATTAATTGGCCAACTAAAAATATATAGAAAAAATTAGCCAGGCATGGTGGTGCATGCCTGTAGTCCCAGCTACTTGGGAGGCTGAGGCAGAAGGATTGCTTGAGCCCAGGAGTTTGAGGTTGCTATGAGCTAGGCTGATGCCACAGCTACTCTAGCGTGGGCAACAGAGTGAGACTCTGTCTCAAAAAAAAAAAAAATGTTAGCCAATACCAATGCTCTTCATATAAAGTGTGGGTGGAGTAGGGACAGAGAATAATATAAACATAGCTGCTATTGAACCCTACTTCTGTGGGTGACCAAGAGGCCTAAGTTGATAATCATAACTTTCTTTTTCCACCTGTCATTCTACATGCCCTCATTCCTGTAAGCACCTTGACTAGGTCTAATTATTTAGCTAGTGCAGTGCCCCACCCCTTAATTCTCAAATGATCTGAGTCTGCTGTGGACTTATCTTTGTCAGGTTGGCCGTCTCTATTTAGTTGCCTCAGTTGGGATTCAGACATAGTCATCCTTGCCTCATTGGATGGCAGCAACTCAGTTTTCCCTTGATGATCTGGATTAATCACCACCTGGCTATAGTGACCCTTTTTTGCCTTTAATTTTGCAGCTGGAGGAGCCCAAAATGGCCAGGGGGCAATTTCAGTTTCCAATTCATCTGAACCATGATGCTCTTTCTTCACGGAAGCATTTCTCCTTGGACACTAGGGCCTCAAAATCTGTGAACCCAGTCCGGGTGCAGTTGGCTCAGCCTGTAATCCTAGCACTCTGGGAGGCCGAGGCGGGAAGATTGCTTGAGGTCAGGAGTTTGAGACCCTGTCTCTACTAAAAGTAAAAAAAGTTAGATGGTGGTACATGCCAGTAGTCCCAGCTATTCAGGAGGTTGAGGCAGGGAGGATCACCTTGAGCCCAGGAGTTTGAGGTTGCTGTGAGCTAGGCTGACGCCACAGCACTCTAGCCGGGGCAACAAAACATCTGTCTCAAAAAAAAAAAAAAAAAAAAAAAAATCCATGAGCCCAAGGTTGTGGGGAAGGCTGGCAAAAAATGTCTTCAGTGGATTATTTAATGAGACAGTGAAAGAGGCCATTTTTACTTTCTCCTCTTGGTTCATGTATCTGTGCATTCTGACTACAACAGATCCTCTTTTTATCTTTGATGTTCTGGTATTTCAAAATGTACCTTGGTATGAAACCTTTCTTTATTCATTGTTCTGGGTACACAGAGGGCATTTTGAAACTGCAAACTCAACTTTTAGATATGAAAAATTCTCTTATTTCTTTTATAATTTCTTTTCCATCATTTTAAATCTCTATTTTCTCTGGAATTTCTAGAAGTCAATTATTGGGCCCTCAGATTAGTTATTTATATTTAAATCGTTTTCCTCCCTTTCTTGGTGTATTGCTCTATTTTCTGGGAGATTTTACAGTTTTGGAGTTTTAAAACTTCCCCAGTTGCTGGCCAGTCTTGTAGCCGTAAGGAACTGAAATGGGGAATGGAGCATTGTCAATTTTCTACTTATTCTACCTCTCCACAAAAATTTTTCACAACATTTTTATTATAATCTTTTCATAACTTCTTTATTACCATTTACTAGTTTTATAACCTTGGGCAAAATGCTTAATCTCCTAGTTTCAGTTTCCTTATCTTTGAAATGGAGATAATAACATGAAATAACCCTACTTCAAATTTGTTTGCGGATAAAGTCTTAGAAAGTGTTTAGAATAGTGTCTGACACATAGTAGTACTCAATAAATATTAAATACTATTGGCTATTCACCAGTATGTTGTGAATTTGGTTAGTTTAAGTGATCTTTGAGCCGTTTACAGGATGATTTCTGACCTATAGAACTGATAACCAGATCCTGGGCCTTAGTGACTTTACCACATCAGGTGGTTTTTGAATGACCTAACAGCTGTCCTTCAGAATCATGCTTCTCTATCTCACCATGCCCTTCAAATGCAACAATTTTTACAGTCCCTTCTCCAGTTCTCTCTCTCTCTCTCTCTCTTTTTTTTTTTAGAAATCTTTATTCTTAAAAGAGAAAGTGATGTGGGCAGGTGGGGATGATTCATGAAGATGGTCTATCCCAGAAGTGTGTGTTTTTTTCTTTTATCAAACATTTTTATTGATCATTGCTATATGCCTGGCCCTGTGCTAGTTGCTAGGGATTCAGAAATTTTTGTTGTATCTTTATCTCCAATTCTTATATTGAGCATCTACCATGCTCTAGAGTCTATGTGAGTTCATAGTCTATTCTAGTATTTTTAAACTATGGGTCAAGACTCACTAAGGGATCACAGTATCAATTTAACATGTTGAAACCAAAATTAGGAAAAAAAATAGAATAGTACAAAATACTAAATACCACAGTGTGTTGCATGTAGTAAAGTTTAATATTGCTCTGTGAAATTTTTATTTTGGTGTCTACTAGGGTTGTGGAAAATAATGTATTTTTTTGCTATATAGGTCTGAGTTAATAAAGTTTGAAAGCCACCAGTAGAAAAGATGATAAGCAAAGAGATAATTATAACACAGTGTGATAAATACTATGCACAGGGTATAATGAATACTAAGAGTGTGTCTATGATAGGTGTGGGAATGGGGGCAGGGTAGGGATTGTTTTATGGAGGAGGAGATTCTTAAGCTATATCTCGAAGGATAGGCCATTGGAGTAGATGTGAAGTAAGATATTCCTAGCAAAGGAAATAGCACAACAGCTCAAAATCCTTGTGACTGAAGGAATAAGTATAGGGGTAGTAGGATATAAGTAGGAGGAAAGGGCCAAATCAGGAAGCTTCCACCTTTCACCATACAGAGAAGTTTGGATTTTATATTGAAGTCAGTAGAGAGCCAGCAAAGGATGGGGAAGTGACAAAATTCAGTTTCTGTTTTAGATCAAACACTTGATAGCACTGTGGAGAATGGATTTGAGAGTAGTGACAGGAGCAGAAAATAGAGAACTGGAGGCTGGGAAAGCAATTAGGAGCCATAATGAAGGCCATTATAATCAAGAGATTTAGAAAGCACTGAAGGGGATGGAAAACACAGGATGGCTATTTGAATATGAGGGGGAAGGAAGAGTCTGATACCCAGTTTTTGACTCAAGCAACAAGGGCAATGGTAATGGCCTTCACTTAGAAATACAAGTAGTCTAATGGCTAATGGTAGAATAACTAGCAAGGAATGATCAGTGAACATTTAATTACTACCTACACAGTTAATGTCAGCATTGAGATAAGTGTTAGGACTCAGAGTATGGATGAAGGAGGAAGGATACAATAATAAGATATACTCTGGAAGGAGCACAGAGAAATGTCCAATTCAAGAAGTAGTGAATTACTGTTTCCATGAAAACTTCTGTGTACCATCCACCTTGAATTGATGTTTTTCTTTGTGTAAGACTCTATTGTGTAAATTTACCACACAATTAAGCAGCTCAGTATATGCATTGTTACTTAATGGTTTTAGATGATGATGTTCCCTTCATAGTTCCTGCTTACAGATACCAATAATAGGAAGGCACATAGTATGTCTCAGAAATGGATTAGAATTTATAGCCATATAGAATTCTTTTTTTTTTTTCCCCTTTTTTTGAGGCAGGATCTTGTGCTGTCACCCAGGCTATAGCACAGTGGTATCATCACAGCTCACTGCAACCTCCAGTCCTGGGTTCATGTGATCCTCCTGCCTCAGCCTCCCAAGTAGCTTGGACTATAGGTGCACGCCACTCTGCCTGGCTAATTTTTTTAAAAATTTTTTTGTAGAGATGGGGTCTTTCTATTGCCCAGGCTGGTTTCAAACTCCTGGCCTCAAGTGATCCTCCCGCCTCAGCCTTCCAAAGTGTAGGATTATAGGCATGAGCCATTGTGTCCAGCCCCATAGCCATACAGAATTCTATATGGTAGAATAAATGCCTGCTTTTCCCTGTAAGGTTCTCTAGTATGTTTAAGCAAAGAAGGATTTGTTTCATCTACTGAGCAGTTGCTTCTCTGTGATCCATGCCCCTCATTACCACTCAGTTACATCTTGGGTCACACTTACTTAGCTGCTATTCCCTGTGTAGAACCCTGAGCCTACTGTCTTGGATGAGATGATGTTGCTGCTACCATCACATGGATCTCAGTGAAGGGGTTGGCACTTCATCGAGGAAGGTTATACTTCCCATTACTGTGACCTAATTTTCTTCCATGCCATCAATACAGAACTTGTTCACAGATAATGTTTTATCTGTGAAGGGTCGGGAATGATTAGAGGAATTATACCTGCTGACTCCCTATTCTCTTCCCCATCCTCACCCCAGACTACCAGACGAGCTCATATACTCAAGGTGATAGAAGAGCAGAGTGACAGGAGAGAGAGCAAATAATGATTGTTTCTGGGGCTTCTTTTCTAGCAGTGATATCTAACATATGCCTGTTAGATATGCCTGTATCCAGCATAACAGACAAGACTGTAGATATGTTACCCCATGACCTATTCCCACACTGGCTTGACCAGAGTCAGGGAAGAAGCAGCAGGTCAGTAGTATCCAGCAGCTTCCTCAAAAATTCAGTATATAGTTAACTCTTTTTATACATAGTTAACTCTTTTTATACATATGTTGTATTCTTATCCTTTGTGGCATCTTTTGCAGCACAATGACCTTATGCCATGCAGAATTTAATAGACCTCTTATGCCCTAACTCTTAATTCCTGTTTATTTCATTTTCATGTCATTTTCCTTATTATATTGTCATTACCTTAAGGCAGTATCCTATTATCAGGGCCACTGAGAATGGAATATGCAGAGTACAACTTTGACAGAGACCTTTAATTCTTTCTGGTCAAGTTTCTTCAATGTTCTTAGCTTCCTTCCTCTTCTGATTAAAAGAATGCTGACCATTCCACAATCCTACCCACATTCTCTCTTTGACTTGTCTCTCTCCACAAGATCTGTCTCTCTTCAAGTTCTAGCTGTTCAAATTGTTTCTCCAGAACTTTCTATTGTAAATTATCCTGATAAGTACAATTTGGTGCTGATCAATATTACATTATTCCTCTAATGTAATTCTTCAGGTGAAGTTTCTTCCTGGGCATCTCCCAGTTCCTAGCTTCTTTGTCTTGATGTTTGTAGACTTCTCTTCCTTAGTGACTCCTTTCTTCAGGTCCCCAGTACAAATCTGCTTATGCCCCTTTCTCAAAACTCCCCACTCAGAGGGGTTGGTTTTATCCCACAATCAGTTCTTCTTCCCTCAACAGGGCAATCCAAGGACACAATGATCAACTGCAGGATATTTCTCAAAAATGTCTGAGTTTCTCCATCTAGAATTACACCCTGGGTGCACTACAGCAGGAGAATTCCCTGGGTGCACTACAGCAGGAGAATTCCAAGTTAGGCTTCAGATTCCAAGTCTGGTTCCTTACAAAGTTTCTGTCATTTTGTTATGCAAATGTAATTCCCCATTCTTTCTCTTGTTTTGTTTTGTTTTTGTTTTTTCCTGTAGGTTAACTGTTAGACCAAAGGAACACATATAGCTAAGCATGCACAACTCCTAAGGACATCATTATTGTCTGAATCTGTGTTAATGAAAACATTTTTTTCTCAGTGCAATATAATTTTCACAGATTCCTCTGCCCACAAAGGACATATATTGTTTGTCAAGCAGTTTCATTTTCTTTTCCTTTTTCTCCAACAATGCACAGATCTATCAGTGGTTAAGAAATAAGTCCCATTATAATTTTTAGCCAAAGAACGTAATTACATACATGGATAGCCATTTTTAGAAACACAAAGACCCAACACAATTTTTCCCTGATATCTTATTATTAAAATTTTCAATCTTTTAGAAAAATTGAAATAATGTTTTCCAGTGAACTCCTGTATACCTCTTACAGTTAGATATTACATACATTTATCCATCTCTCTAGCTATAAATATTTATTTCTTTGATGCATTTCAAAGTAACTTTAAAATACTACTACTCTTTCTCCTAAATGCATAATATCAGGGGTCCCCAACCTATGGTGAGTTATATAAT
Source organism: Lepilemur ruficaudatus (assembly GCA_963574885.1). NCBI lineage: Eukaryota > Metazoa > Chordata > Mammalia > Primates > Lepilemuridae > Lepilemur > Lepilemur ruficaudatus. The sequence continues at coordinate 6,419 of CAUYRT010003246.1, read as the reverse complement.
GATTTCATTGTATATTACAATGTAATAATAATAGAAATAAAGTGCACACAAATGCAATGCACTTGAATTATCCCCGAAACCATCCTCCCTAACCCCATCCCTGGTCCATGGAAACATTGTCTTCCATGAAGACGGTTCCTGGTGCCAAAAAGGTTGGAAACTATTGCATTATATCATTGGCTGGAGTTTAATATTTGCTCATAGTTTTTTTCTTTTGAAGAAAAATTCACACACAGTTGTAATGAAATGTACAAACCTTAAGTTATACATTCACTAGGTTTTGAAAGAATGCATACACCTATTAGCTAAACCCCTAGCAAGACATACATTACTATTTTGATAGTTCCCTCATGCCTCTTTCCAGTCAATTCCTCTCCCCTGGCAATCATGGTTCTGATTTTTTCCACTATAGATTAGTTTTGCTTGTTCTGTATTTTATATAAATGGAATCATATAGTATATGCTCTTCTGTGCTATGTGATTCCACGTAAGGCTTCTTTCACTTGTCAAGAATGCTTTCGAGACTTATCTATGTTGTTGTGTGTATCAGGAGTTTGCTTCACTTTTTTTCTGAATAGTATTCCATGCCATAAATATACCATAGTTTATCTATTCTCCTATTGATGGACCTTTGGGCTATTTCCAGTTTTTGGCTATTATGAATAAAATGGCTGTAAAATTCTTGTATAGGTCTATTTATCAACATATATTTTCATTTTTCTTGGGTAAATGTTGAGAGGTAGAATTGCTGAGTCATAAGGTAGGAGTGTTTAGTGTTATAACAAACTGTTAGACCTTTTCCCAAAGTGATTACACCATTTTACACACCCACTGCAATGTATAAGAGCTCTGGTTGCACTACATCCTTGCCAGCATCTGACATTTTCAGTGTTTAATTTTAGTTATTTTTTTTTTTTTGAGACAGAGTCTCACTCTGTTGCCCAGGCTAGAGTGCCGTGGCGTCAGCCCAGCTCACAGCAACCTCAGACTCCTGGGCTCAAGCGATCCTCCTGAGTAGTTGGGACTACAGGCATGTGCCACCATGCCCGGCTAATTTTTTTCTATATATTGGTAGTTGGCCAATTAATTTCTATTTTTAGTAGAGACAGGGTCTCACTCTTGCTCAGGCTGGTTTCGAACTCCTGAACTCAAATGATCCGCCCGCCTCGGCCTCCCAGAGTGCTAGGATTACAGGCGTGAGCCACCACGCCCAGCCAATTTTAGTTATTCTTTTAAGTGTGTAGCGGTATAATCTCACTGTAATTTAATTTGCATTTCCCTGATGACTAATGATGTTCACTTTTCATGTTTTTGTTGACTCTATGTCTTCTTTTGTGAAGTGTCTCTTCCAGTCTTTTGTCCATTTTTTAAAAATTAGGTTATTTATCACTGAGTGTTACGGTTTGTTTTTTTTCTTTTTTTTAGAGACAGGGTCTTGCTCTGTCACCACAGGCTGGAGTACAGTGACACAATCATAGCTCACTGCAGCCTCGAACTACTAGGCTTGTGATCCTCCTGCCTTGGCTTCCAAGTCACTGGGACTATAGGCGCATGCCACCTCACCTCATTTTTGCTTTGTATTTTTTGTAGAGACAGGGTCTGGCTCTGTTGCCTATGCTGGTCTCAAAGTCCTGGCCTCAAGTGATCCTCCTGCTTTGGCCTCCCCAAGTGCTGGGATTACAGGTATGAGCCACCACACCTGGCCTAGGAGTTCTTTATATCCTGGATATCAGTCCTTTGTCATTTTTAAAATTTTAATTTGATTTTTATTTTAGAAACAAGTTCTCACTCTGTCACCCAGGCTAGAGTACAATGGCAAAGACATAGCTTACTGCAGCTTTGAACTCCTAGGGGCTCAAACAATCCTCCTGCCTCAGCCTCCTGAGTGGCTGGAATTGCAGACATGCACCACCATGCATGGCTAATTTTTTCATTTTTTTTAAGAGATGAGGTCTGGCAGTGTTGCCCAGGCTGGTCTCGAACTTCTGACCTCAAGTGATCCTCCCACTTCAGCCTCCCGAGTAGCTGGGATTACAGACATGAGCCACCACGTATAGCTTAGTCCTTTGCCATAGATACGTTTTGCTAACATTTTCTCCCATGGCTTGCCTATTCATTTTCTTAATGCCATCTTTAGATGAATGTAAATTTTTAATTTTAGTGAAACCTAAGTTATCAGTTTCTTAATTTATTTTCACTGCCTTTTATGTCATAAGAAATATTTACCTATCTCTAAGTCACAAAGATAATATTTAAAAAAAATTTTTTTTTAGAGACAGGGTCTCACTGTGTTGCCCAGGCTGGAGTGCAGTGGCTATTCATAGTTGCAATCATAGCAGTACTATAGCCTCAAACTCCTAGCCTCAAGTGATCCTCCCACCTCATCCTCTTGAGTAGTTGGGAATACAGGAACACACTAGCATGACCAGCCACAAAGATGTTCTTTTATATTTTCCACTAAAAGCTTTGTTTATAAAGCTGAGGGTAAGGGGAAACCTTATAACTTCAACTTTTGCATTTAGGTCTATGATTCATCTCAAATTAATTTTAGTATGGTATAAAGTAGGGGTTGCAGTTCATTTGTTTTTCCACACTGATATCTAACTAGGTATCTAGTTAACATCATTTGTTGAAAAGGCTCTTTGCCCTCATTGAATTGATTTGGCACCTTTGTTAGAAAGCAAATAACTTTATAATTTTGGATCTATTTCTGGGCTCTCTATTCTGTTCCACTGATCTTGATCTATTTATCAATTCTTATGACAACCAGTAATACACTGTATTGATTTCTTTAGCTTTATAGTAAATCTTGAAGCCAGATAGTCTAAGTCCTCCAACTTTGTTGCTTTTCAAATTTATTTTGGTTATTCTGGGACCTTTATTTTCTCCCACACATTTTTTTTTTTTTTTGAGACAGAGTCTCACTGTGTTGCCCAGGCTAGAGTGCCATGGCATCAGCCTAGCTCACAGCAACATCAAACTCCTGGGCTCGAGCAATCCTTCTGCCTCAGCTGGGACTACAAGCATACGCCACCATGCCCGGCTAATTTTTTTTTCTATATATATATTTTTAGTTGGCCAATTAATTTCTTTGTATTTTTAGTAGAGACGGGGTCTCACTCTTGCTCAGGCTAGTTTCGAACTCCTGACCTTGATTGATCCTCCCGCCTTGGTCTCCCAGAGTGCTAGGATTACAGGTGTGAGCCACCACAGCCAGCCATCCCACAAAATTTTTAAAGTGACTCTTTCTTCTTTACTTTGGATCAGGTCCAAAGCATTCTTCCCCACTGCCATCTAAGTGGAAGGGAAACAAAAAGCATCCAAGTAAATCCCCAGGAATAGGTGGCAGGATGTTTGTTCTCCCAGTTATATATTTTTAATTGGAATTAGAATATGCGACAAACCAAGAGTCTTTTTTATTTTTGAGACAGAGTCTCACTCTGTTGCCCTGGGTAGAATGCAGTGGCAACACCATAGCTCACTGCAACCTGAGACTCTTGGGCTCAAACAATCCTCTTGTCTTAGCCTCCCCAGTAGGTGGGACTACAGGCACACGCCACCATGCCTTGCTAATTTATATATACACATATATATATATATATATATTTTTTTTTTACTGTAGAGACGGTGGTCTCACTCTTGCTCAGGCTGGTCTCAAACTCCTGAACTCAAGCAATCCTCCCACTTTGGCCTCCCAGCATGCTAGGATTATAGGTGTGAGCCACAAAGCCTGGCCAAACTAAAGAGTCTTTACTCCATCATTACCTAAAACTGCTTTGGCCTTTGGCAGATGACAAAAGGTTTTAGCATCATTCTTTTCACTTTCTTCATTAAAAAATGAATAGTAGTAGTTGCCACAGTACTCCATACTTTGGGGAATCATGCTATTTATTTCTCTTATATTTCCTGTAGCTACAACAGTGAGTTTTGTGCAAACACAAGGCACTCAATAAATGTTTATTAACTAAAATTTAGCTCATTGCACATCATGAAATTTGAGTGTTTGAAGAAGGATTAAAGTTCATCTAGTTTAATCCTCCATCTGATCATATGGTTTCCTACTGAATACCAGCTTGTACATGATTAGTTTAGTGATAGGGCATTCACAGCTGTATGTGTAGGGCAGCCCATTCCATGAATTCCTTCAAAATCCATTGAAAAGAAAACTGGCTGTTATTGCTTCCCCCAGGGAATAAAGAAGGCTATTATCCAAAAATAAGACACTGTCATCTCCATTGCATAATTTACAGGACTTAGAGTCCAACTGTGAGGAAGACAGTTTAGGAAAAGACATAATTGCAGGAGTACAACTATTTCATCTAATTTTTGATATCCCTCTCTTTCTTCTCCACCAAAATGAGAATTTATTTCAATATGAGTAAATGTTCATATGGGGTGTACAATACTTATGTGGTATAGAAAAGCCCTAAAGTGTGTCATTTATCTAGTGTCTAACTGTAAGTGGCTTGGCTTGAAATAATAATTTCTGATTTGTTGCTTTCCAAGTCAGCCTACCAAGTAGAATTTAATTTGGTCAAAGTTGGACACCTAACCCTTCATATTTCTCTCCAGCACACCCCTGCCACTTCTCCATATAGACCCTTAGCAAGGAAGGAGTTAAAAGTGCAACTTATAAAATTTATGTTTTACAATGTTTCAGTAAAATATAAAGAACCATTTTACAACTCTAGGAATAGGCCAATATACAATATTGGCCAAAACCAATATACACTTAAAAAATCCAGATGTTCAAATAGCCTGTGTGTGTGTTAAGGTGAGATCATGCTATTAATTTCAGTTATTTTAAGCAAGCTTCTACTTGATGGGGGTTATAAAATAAATTCAGCTTATTCCTCATCACAGTGAGGGTGTATATACCTGTAAGTTAGGAAGAGCTCTACCCCTGGTTTAATTAGTCAGTGATATTCTAATACTCTACGAATTAGTTGGAGCCCACCTCAATTTACTTCTTGCAAGATGACATTCATAGTACCTGTGTGGGATTTGGAAACAGGAACAAAAATGTATTTATGTCAGTAAAATAATAAGAGGAGGTTAGAAGATATACAGAAATGGTATGCTATTAAAATGGAAAAATGACCACAGATTGTGGCAGAATAGAATCATTGGAAAAAAGCCCCATTTTAATAATTAGATTTTAGCTTATTAGGGCACTAGGCATTAGGTTAATTCTAACTTTCACCAACAAAGCATCAGGGTGGTTTCAAATTATTTTAATGCAAGTTGCCTAAGAATTGGAGATCGTTCCTGTGGGTTTGTCTAGCAAACTCACACTTTGGTTTTGCATCTGGGGGTAATGTATTACTTTAATAGGCAACAACTTCACAGCAGATTTAAATTCCAGCTCAGTCAAGCCACATATTGAATCTTTTATGAAACCGACTCTAAAAAATGTCTATTGATTAATGACATCTGTTTTTTAGGGTCAACAATGAAAATATAATACAATTGTAACTAGTCTTTTAGCTTTTCACTTCCAATTTTGATTTCTGAAATGTCATTCTTTCTAGGCTGACTTAATTATCAAGTTTTCAAATTAAAGTTGTTCCACAGTTTTAAAATTTAAAATTTTTCTTTATGAATATCATTAATGACTTTAAAAGAGTTCTAAATTACTATATTGATGTGTAATAAAAATGTGGAAAGTTTTGAATTGTTTTCACCACCTTTTTCCAAATATATTGTGAGTCTTATTTGACAGGTTTTCTTTCAATATTTCATTAGTTAAGTTTTCCATCAACCCTGATCATCTACAGTTAAGGCAAAAATAAGTTTTAATGTGCTAAAACTTCTGCTAATACTATTAAACTATTAGCCAATTATTGTAACAATGATACACTGCAAAGTTTTGCAGGGCAGGAACTCTAACATATATGCTTTAGTATCCTTTGATATACTTAATGCATTTCCTACAATACATACTTTTGTTTTTAAAGAGACAGGGTCTCACTCTGTCACCTAGGCTGGAGTGCAGTGGTGCAATCATAGCTTACTGCAGCCTCTAACCCCTGGGCTCAAGTGAAGCAATCCTCCTGCCTCATCCTCCCAAGTAGCTAGGACTACAGGTGTGTACCACCACACTGGTTATTTTTTTATTTTTTGTAGAAACAGAATCTCGATATATTGCCCAGACTGGTCTGAAACTTCTGTCCTCATGGGATCCTCTCATGTCAGGCTCCTGAGGAGACGGGATTACAGGTACAAACCACCATGCCTAGCCCTAGTGTACGTATTTTTTTTTTTTTTGAGACAGAGTCTCACTCTGTTGCCTGGGCTAGAGTGAGTGCCGTGGCGTCAGCCTAGCTCACAGCAACCTCAAACTCCTGGGCTCAAGCAATCCTTCTGCCTCAGCCTCCCGAGTAGCTGGGACTACAGGCATGCGCCACCATGCCCGGCTA
>CAUYRT010003243.1:0-65787 GCA_963574885.1 Lepilemur ruficaudatus | reverse complement strand
TGCTGATGCACTAGGTCTCTGACATTTGCTTTACCACTTTTGATGTGCATGCACAAACAATAATGACTATGTCATTTCTGAGCAGGTCCTGGCTGGAAGTGACTGCAAACTCTTTCTGGATTTCAGTGATGCTAAATTATTAAAAAATGTGTATCTGAGAGTTAAGTATGGTTACATACTGTAAATACATATATATAAATATTTTAATCAAAAATGCCTGATGCCGACATGAACAGAAACTTTCCAAAAGAAGACAGAATAATGGCCAACAAACATGAAAAAATGGTTAACATCTCTAATCATCCGGGAAATGCAAATCAAAACCACAATGAGGTATCACTTACCTCCAGTGAGAATGGTCATTATTAAAAAGTACCAAAACAATAAATGTTGGGGTGTATGTGGAGAGATAGGAACACTGCTACATTGCTGGTGGGACTGCAAACTAGTTCAACCTCTGTGGAAAGCAACATGGAAATATCTTAAAGCAATACAAGTAGATCTACCATTTGATCCAGCAATCCCATTACTGGGCATCTACCCAAAAGAACAAAAGACACTATAAAAAAGACACCTGCACTCGAATGTTTATAGCAGCGCAATTCACAATTGCAAAGATGTGGAAACAACCCAAATGCCCATCAGTACATGAGTGGATTAATAAAATGTGGTATATGTATACCATGGAGTACTATTCAGCTATAAGAAACAATGGTGATATAGCACCTCTTGTATTTTCCTGGAGAGAGTTGGAACTCATTCTACTAAGTGAAGTATTGCAAAAATGGAAAAATAAGCACCACATGTACTCACCAGCAAATTGGTATTAGCTGATCAGCACCTAAGTGGACATATAGGAATAGCATTTATCGGGCATCCGGCAGATGGCGGGGATGGGTATATACATACATAATGAATACGATGTGTACCATCCGGGAGGTGGACACGCTTGAAGCTCTGTCTCTTGGGGGAAGGGAGGGAAAGGCAACAAATGTAACCTAAACATTTGTACCCCCATAATATGCTGAAATAAAAAAATTTAAAAAAAATTTATCTGAATTGGAACCTTCTTAGTGCAGTCCTAATAGCCCTAAATGATATAACTATTAATATTATTCGCACTATGGAATTTGATTTTGCACCTGGTAAAAGTTGTTTCTTTAATGACAAAAAAATTTATAGATAATATAGAATTCATGTTTATTGAATGAATCCCAAGGAGGTGATCATTCCATTATTCTCCATATGCCATAACCTGACGAAATATGGCATTTCCTATTGAGTTCTACATCTATAAAAAATAAAATAACATGTGGAATATAGCACAGATGATAGGCATAATGATGATTAAAAGGAAGGAAAATGATACCTGTGAGAAAAGGTAAAAGCAATTGGAATTACCTAGTCTAGAAAAGAGAAGGCTGGGGAGTGATGATATTCTTGCAGTATGGGGAGAAATGTTATACATAAAGATAATTGGCTGAGCCCCATTTAAACTGACAGAAGGCAAAAAAATGGGCCTGACACTCATTTCTTTCTTAGAGATAAACATAAATGAAAGTTAAATTGATGCTAAACGTGTTGCTAAACATGTTGCTAAACATAGGATCTGATTACTGAGAGACTAGAAATTGTCATTCACTAAAGGCTTTTTATTAAAGGAGTTAAAAAATAAAACCCACACTAACCTAATTTACATTTGCATCTTGTGATAAGGTAGGTTATGGGGCTATTCTGTGGCTGGGGCCACAAGGGCAGTTCTTTCAGGGAGATTGATGGTGTTGCTTGGGACATTTGACAAAGGTGATTATGAAATGTCATTTAATTAAGCAAAGAGCATTCTGAGGACTTTAAGGCCTTCTCTCCCCCTAGATACAGTCTTCTTCTTGTTCTCTACCTCTGCCCTCACATTCCTGTGACTCCTGGGAGCCACAGAGTGTCTTAAGCTACGGTAGCTAGCCGAACCGTCCTGGCTGATGCGTACTGCAAGACTGGTGTTAAAGACAATGTGTGGTAACAAATGGATTTCAAATAACATGTGTTTACATTTATATAATAGAACAGCACTGAAAGTTCATTAATTATAAATGAGGTAAATCTAAGGAGAAAATGTAATTTTTTTCCTGGACTTCCTGGAAGAGGTATTTTGGTCATCATTTCACAGACTTTGGAGCTATTACTTAGAAGATAAAATTGGGATCACTAATATCTCAGTAACACTTTTCCAATAACATTAGCAGATAGATACTACTGTACAGGTCATCTGTGTAATCTGTGTATAAACCAACTGTATTACGAAAATGTATGGGTAAATCAATTAAATAGATCCCTCCTATCATACTTGGAAATAAATTAGCAGGATGATTCCCTTTACAAACCTTGTATATATAAAACTGCTTTCTTCTTTAGGGATTTCTCAATAGGAGTACATGGAAAAGTTAGGAAATAATTTTCCAGGCAAGGCACTAATAGCAGAACTTAACTTTGATCCGCACAGAATGTAACTACAAAGTTTCAGAGTTCACATTGTCTACCTCTATAGCTTCCAAAAGGACTGAATTGAAGGCAAAATTTCCATGTTGTAGAATCATTTTCCTGGGAGTTCTTTAAGTTTTTTCACAGTAACACATTGGAGAACTCACTAGCCAATAGATTAACCCATTGCTGGAAAGTTTTCCTAAATGAGTACCAAAATTAGCTGAATCAGTGTTTCTCAGATTCATTCGAAACACCTGGGGATATTATTTAAAATGCAGATCCTGATTCAATAGGACTGGGATGGGGCCTAAGAGTCTGTGTTTCTGGCGAGATCCTAATTGATTTCTCTGCTGCTGATCTGTGAACCACTCTTGAGTAGCGAGGGTTAGATCATTTGCAAAAGCCAATTCAATTTAGCACTCAATTATTGATCACTTATTTTCTGCCAAACCCTGTGTTGGTATGGTCTTCCAAAGTATAGCATCACTAAAAGGCTGCAATATTATTTATAAAATTTAGTTAAGTTCATGTGGTGGAGTGTAATAGTATTACCAAACTTCCCCACTAGCTAAAAAAAAAATCTCTTGAGGTTTTTGTTTAAAGTGATTCCATGGAATTAAGGTGGATCCTGGACATTAGCATTACATTAGCAGGTAAGTTTTATCATTGCCATGGAAACACTTTTAATATTACTAAATGTTACAGGTATTAGATTTGGCTAGACCTTGATGTGAATTCTGGTTCTTCCACTGAATGACTATAAATTTGGATGAGTTTCTTGACTTCTCTCCTCCTTGATTTTCTTATCTAGAAAACTGAGGTAACGACTAATCTTTAAGGATTGACTTGAGGATTTAGTGAAATAAAGCTTAATCACAGTGCCTGACTCATAGTAGGTGTCCCAGTTACTATTGCTGCATCACAAATAACCTCAATCTTAATGGCATAAAACCACCACTCTTACTATATGCCATGGATTCTGTGGGCCAGGAATTTGGAAAGAGCATGGCAGCCTCAGGGTAGTCAGACTTTGATGTAGCACCTCAGGTCCCCATGCATGAGTGTATAAGTGAGCCAGGCAGAGGCTGCATCCTCTTCCATGACCTGCCCCAAAGGCCACACCACGTCACTCCCACCACATCTTGTTGGTTGCAGCAAGCCCTCCATAGTCAAGGGTAGGAGAGTCACATTCCCGCTATGAATGAGACAGTGGCAAAGTCTCATTATTGTAGAAGAGCATGCAGGACAGTCATCTTTGGAAAATAAAGTTGGCCACAGTAGGCAAACAACAATTATTTCTCTCCTTCTCGTGGCTGAGAACTGTCTTAAACTTCTTGGGCTGCTGTAATAAATTACCATAGACTGGGTGGCTTACACAGCAGAAATTTATTTCTCACAGTTCTGGAGGCTGAGAAGCCCAAGAACAAAGTGCCAGCCGATTCAATTGTTTGTAAGGGCCTCTTTCTAGTTATGTCCTCACATGGCAAAGAGAGGGGCGAGAGGGGAGGGAGGGAAATATTTCTAGTTTCTTTTTTTTCTTCGAAGGACACTAATCCCATTCAAGACAGCACTACCCTTATGGCCTGATTCCCTTCCAAAGGCCCCACCCCCAAATATCATCATATCGGGGATTAGGCTTCAACCTCTGAATCTGGGGGACACATTCAGTCCATAGCACCTATCAAATAGTTGTGCTATAGTGACATCTATCACTCTATCCTTGCCTGGCAAAAACTCCATCAGTCTTGGGTCCCCCAGAGGTCATTGTTTGATCTATTAAGTACATCTATGTCTAGCTCTTAGTCTAAGAACATCACTGGCAGTTCCTAGTACACAATTATGACTGAGTGTATTTAGAGAGGTGTTGGTTCTCACCCCAAAGTATGGGCAAAGATTATTTCCTTCAGCAAAGGGGCCGTTCTGGTCATTACAGAGCCTTTCCAAAACAAAAGATTGCTCTTCCTCTTGAGAATGAAGACAGCTTTATATCTCTGGAGGAGGAGACTGCACCCAAGCTCCTTAATGGCAATGGTCCTATCTCTGATTATCCTCCAGTTTCTAGATTGGAATTACATTGCAGTGTATGGTTCAGAGTTGATACTCAATAATGTTGCATGAATTCAGTTTCATTTTTTGTGTTCTCACACAGCTTCCTTTCCTCTCCAAATTAGGTTCTGAATCTAGTTCACTATCACTAACCCTTTCCTCCATACTTCCCCCAGTTGAACACTTAACAGCCTATTTCCATTACGCAGAACAATATAGAACACAACCCCACAAGTACAACTTTCCACTCTTCTTCCTCATCTCCAGTTGGTTACTTTTCAGGCACATAATTAAAAGTGAAAGCATTATAAAAGCCCTTTTAATGTCAAACTTCAGAATTCCCGCTCCCATTAACTGTTTGCATTCTCTGTGCACCTAATCTAAGAATCTGTTGAAAATTAATATAGTCATTTTATCTTGTAACACTCTTTTTAATAGAAGGGTCAATCTCCATCATTCAAGAGTCATAACTAGGTGTCAGGAGAGGTCTCAGTATTGGGAATTAGAAACAAAACTGAAATGGGCAACTTGGACACTGCAGCCAGGATTGAGGCAGGGGGAGAATAGACGTGAGTGGGAATCAAAGGAAAGTAATGAACCAGGTCTCAAGACCCAGCCAGGGATAGAACCTATAGATTAGGAGACAATACAAATTAAAGTAAGACAGAGTTCTCCTTTCTGGGGAAATTAAATAAAATAGGCAAGAGGAAGATAAGTACAAGATAACTATAACACAAGACAGAAGGTGATATAGCACAAAAAAAGACCCATATAGATTCACAAGAAATCTGTGGAAGCTTTTAATAGAAGAAATGCCATTTTACTCAAACAAGGCCCTATCTCCTAGGAAAAAAGCAAGTTCTTTGGAAAGACATATGAAGTCCCCTGCTGTAGTTCCTCTCCCAGTGCCCCACCCTCACCCACATTCATGTATGTTTCATCCCCTTCTTTCCCTGGCTAACTACTAAATCCCACAAGTTCTTGAAGACTCCCCTCAGTCATCTCTTTCTCAGAAGAAGGGGTTAGTTACTAGGTCTCTGAGTCCCCCTTGGCCTATCATAGCCAAGCACAGAGCTATCATGGCACATACTACAGGACGTTTGCATTTACTTGCATTTACCCATCTTCTTCACCAGCCCACAAGCTTCTTGAGGTCAGAAACTACCTTTTTCTTCCTTATCCTTGTGTGTTTAGTACAATGCTTTGCATAGGGTAGTATTGACCAAACAGATGTTTAACGTATGAAAGAGAATCTCGTCAGGTCAGGATCAAAGTGAGAAATGTTTTAAGAGAAAAGATTCAGTGGAAGCTTACTGTTTTTCAATCCCCATATGTATGTATACATGAGTGTCGGTGTATATGAACTAATTTGTACATGAAGTTTTATTGGAACATTGCTGTACTTATTTCTCTGTCATCAATGGCAGCTTCTACTTTACTACAACAGAGTTGAGTGGTTGCTACAGAAACCATATGTCCTACAAAACTTAGAATATTTACTATATGACCCATTATAGAAGTTTACAGGTCCATGATCAAGATGTATAATATTTAGAATAATAAAGTATAATATCTCAAAATGGTACATAATATCCTAGAGATAATTTCTATTGACTCAGAGAAGATTATTTTTTTCCTATGAATATCCCTCCACATACTCTCTAACTACTTTTTATACTCACATTCCTACCAAGACCCAGCTCCACATCTGTCACCCCCATTGCTTTGATTAGGCTTTTACAATAGAGGCTGTAAGGTGACGTGCACAAGCGACCCTTGTCGCCCTCCAGAAACATAGAATTAAGATTAAAAAATGTATCCGGTAGGAGCATTAATAATCCCTCTACCTCCTCCAAACCACACACACTATAGAGCAGGTAGTGTATATGACAGAGAGGTACCTCTCATGGAATAGGGATAAAAACATTAATGAAAGTTATATATGTTTGAACTGTTCATAGTTTGGGTCCATCATTTTCTCAGTCTACTTATGGAAAGTTTGAACAAGATTGACTGTCTTGAGAACTTGGGAAACTGTAGCAAACTGAGACTCATGCCTTCCTTTCCCAGGTAGTGGGGATGTTGAGTAAATCAATGAATTGAAGTAAGCAAATCAGGTATCAGATTTGAAGTTTTCCAGAGTCCTGGCTCCTGCACTGTATCCTACTACTGAGCAAACATCGCTTCATGTCATCTCCTTCTCTCCTCTCAGCAGGGACGGCTTGTCCTATCACTTTTGAGTACTCAGGTGTGACTTTGCCCATATGTTTACTGTCCTTCATTTGCCACACACAGAGCAGGGCATCCATGTCCACATCTGTTCTATTGGTTGGGATTTTATCATTTAGCTAATGAGCAGGCAATGAAAATAGTAAAGTAACTGCAATTAAGTCCAAGCCTCCCACAGTGAAATGCAGTAGTGGAGATACACAATTATCATTTACAGGGTTTGCGGTGATACACAGAGTCCAAAGAAACTCAATTCCTTTATTTCCAGGGGAGTTTTTGCTGATATATTATCTTTTCTAGTATTAAAAAAGTACCTTCCAAGATAAGGAGTTTACAGCTACCATGGTCAATTTATTGCCAAAAAAGGTGGCACTCTTTTGTATGCTCTGGTTCCGCCTTGATAGAGTGAATCCAGATGCAGTCACCCAAAATTACTTCTGATTTAGCTTCCTGTTCTGAGATCATTTCAAAGCAGATTCTTTTTTTTAGTTGAAGAGGCTGATGACCCTTAGAAACAGCACGGACTGCTAAACTGGACTGCCTGTTAAAATTCCAGCTCTTCTGCCTCTAGCAAAGTAATCTCTTCATATCTCTGTCATCTGTAAAGTGATGATGATAGTGTTTACTGCATGAGGATGTGGGAAGGATGAAGTGAGTTAATATACCTAACATTCTTAGAATAATGCCTGGCCTATAATGTGTGCCAATAATATTATTTTTCGCTAGATCCATTTGCATTTTTCTAGAGAGCATCCTTGTGCTATGTGTTGTTCAACACAGAAATTACCCTACTCTATTAATGGCAGAAAAATAGTTTTGAACCAAATGTTGCTTTATGCTTCTAATTCCAAGCACATTATTTTATGACAAGGAGAAAAGCTAAGATTTCTAAATTGTTAACTCTATCCTTTTTGTTAGCAACAGAGCAATGTACTTACGGCTCATTTTTTGGTTGTAAATTAAAGGAAAACTATCATTTAATATACATATGGATGAAATTTTGTATCTATATACACACACATATGTATAAACTTTTCTAACAGAACCTGAGCAAATTATTTGTATTTTATACTGTAGAATAACAGAAATAATTTACCAATCACATGGAAAAAATATCTCATTATATTTCTTTTATTGGTTTGATCATATAAGATCAACTGTATTCTTTCAATAACCCAGCATATCTAAATTACTATTAAAAATAGTATAACCATTGCCATAGTGGAAAGCTATTTAAAAGTATGATGGGCTTCACTGGAAAGGGATGATCAAGCAGTTGATTTATCAGGAGCTCATTTTTCTAGCATTGCACTTGTTATTCCATTTCATTTATTTTGTGCACTTACTATGGAAAAGTAGCTTTTTGGAAATTACACTATCTATATCTCTCCCTTTAATAACTTTACAAACTTTCATCTAATTTTTGCCATATTTGAAAGGACAGAACCTTGACTCTTTCCTTAATCTGTGTGTATAAACATTCCCAAAATAATTTCCCAAATAATTAAACAAGTATTAGTCAGACCAACCTTCCTCCAACAGTTTTAGACTCCTAGGTCTTAAAAACAGTCCACTTTGCTTGGTAACCTCCACTCGTTGCTTTAACTTCTTCATTATTTATTCTCTAAACTTTAGCATTCTGTCTTCCACTGGAACTGCTATGTAGAAAATTAACCTTTGAGAGTCCCTTCTGGCCATCTACTTGCCAAATACTCTCAAAACGGCCTGCTCTGTGCCCTCATCTTCACTGAATCTGCTAAGACAATTTCGTAGGGTCAGTTATCACTAGATCTTGACAAACTTTCTTTTATGATGATCCTTTTCTAAATGTTGCTGCTCCATCTCCTAGCCTGGCCATGTTTTCTGTGTATTCCCCTCAAATCTAGGCTCTGAAGTTTCTGTTCTTGCCTGCTGTCCTGTACAATGCCATCTTTCTCAATGAGCTTAATTAATGCTATGATTTCAATCACTCGCACTATGACCTTGACTCCACCCCCAACCTCTGTAGAGTTGTTACCCATATTTTCAGCTACCCATTGGATACATTTGATTGAATACTGGCTGCTCAGATTCTAAAACTGAGCTCATCATGTCACCTTCTCTTCCCCAAACGAGCTCCTCCTTCTCACTTTCCACTTTGTGTTTGTAACTCCATCTTTCTGTCAGTCACCTGGGTTAGAAGCCTGGGAATCACCTTGTATTTTTCTCTCTCCCTACTCACTAAACAAAATCAATTACCAAATTATTTTGATTCTTCCCATGAAATGGCTCTTAATGATATCCTTTCCCTCTGGTGCTCAGGACCACTACCAACATTTACTCACCCCTAAACTTCTGAACGTGACTCCTAACAAAACAAACTCCCCAGCTCTAGTGTCTCTCCACACTGACCTATCTGGTGCATTTGCAAATGCATGCTCACACACATATGCACTCACATCAACAGCCTTCCTAGCTCAGAGTTTCCATGTTGTTATATCAATATTAGAAATTTTCTCCAGGAGCTACCAAACAACATACAAGCTTTCATTTGACTTTTTTATCAAGATCCCCCTAAACACACACAATGTGAGCCCAATATTTCCACACTTTTATCGCCAACAATCTCACAAAATCATCCATCCAAAGTTCCCTCAGTTAAAATTGGAGAATTTCTTCCACACACCGTATTCACTGTTATTTATCGGATTACCCTCTTCCAATAAAATTATACCAACTTTCCAATGTCTACATTAAATTCTACTCCCTTCATGATTCTTTCTATGTCTCTCTGAAACTACATAGACCTTGTTTATATTAGGTTGAACCTTATGAAACTAATAATATTCAATCAGTTTTAATGAACAAAATGCTAATTTTACATGGTTTAACCTACTATGCTGCCCGATTATTTGATGTTGTAGAGATCTGCCTTCTAAGTTCTAACTGTACTATTTACTCATCCTATGATCTTGGATAAATCCCTCTAATTCTTCATTTCCTCCTCTGAAAATATGGTTTAATTGGGTTTGCCATACCTATCTCATAGGATTTTTGAACGAGCAGAAAATAGGTCTAAGAACATAAAGTATAAGAGCATCATATGTGCTAGCATATGAGCACCTTACTGGTAAATCCCTTGTTCTAGGAATTCTTCTTCAGTTCCTCCGTGAGTATTCAAATAACTGTTAAATGACTGAATGACTGGCTGAATTAACACATCTAAGAATTTGAACCCACATGTTTGTTCCTTTTTTTAAATGGCTAAGAATAGTGACCAAGTCTGTTTTTATTTGTTATCACCAAAGCCTAATAAAGTGACTAGCTTATAATAGGTAATTAATATGTATTTGTTTAACTTACATTAACTGCATTTTTCTGAGGTATCAAGGATTGGTAATTTACAAATACTCAATAAACCAAAAATTAGAAATACAAATCTTTATTTCTAATAGCTACTTTGGCTTGAAGTATTGAGGGTTTAAGTTTTAAGGTGTGCATTATATTCTATACGGACAGTCTTTCAATTATTCAGATTATATGTATTGAGGACTTTCCATATGTAAGATATAGTAGGAGATGCAAGAATGTAAATGACAAGATCTTTGACTATAAAGAGCCTACAAGTTAACAGAGGAGAAAATAATGAGTAAATAAGTTTTAAGGCAATGTGTACAAAGTCCCTTAAGAACAGACATATCAAAGTCCCATAATGTGAAGACTCAAATACACTCAAGTATGAGACAGATCCAAGCTAGAGTAGAGGAAAAGTCTGAGACAGATGAGAATGATGGCTGGGGAAAGGAACCTGGCTACAGAGGCAGTTGTTAGTGTCTGAAGAGCATGGCAAGTTCAGGTGAAGCTCAGGTGTGATTCAAGCAAGAGGTTTTAGTTTAGAAACTATAGTTCAACTGATGTGGCATAGTAATAATGATATTAAGAAGAGAAACAATAATGACAACTTTTACCATTAAGTATTCACTGTGGCTGGCAAGGTCCCAAGGATTAACTAATTTCATCTTCACAACAGTCCTATGAAGTAAGTATTAATACTATGTCAATTTCCACACCAGGAAAAATGAGCCTTAAAAAGACTCAATAACTTTCCAATGGTCACCAAGGCAGCAAACAGTGGAGTGATAGCTGGAGAGTAGGAATTACGTGTAATACCAATTGAAAATGGATGGAAGATCATCCTGGGTTATCATTTCACAGAACAGAGAGGTAGCCAAGATTATATCTAGCAACACACTCAGCAAGAGCAGCAGAAAACTGAAATGCTAGGCAGTAAAATTTAGGCAGAAAAACATTATATATAAACAGAGATGCCGTGGGGGAAGGAGTGATGGGGAGACAGTTAGAAAAGACTGAGACTTAGAATCACTCCCTGCAATACTGGATTTCCAGTCTAAAGAAAAAGGAATGAGCTGAAACTCAGCAAATGGTGGGCTTGAAATTCTTGTCACTTTTCCCTTCTAAAAGTACCAGACAGGACTGAGCCTACAGATGAGGAGCGTCTGCAGCTCTCTGAGGGATGGGCCAACAGCAAAAATTGAAGATTGGATAAACATTGGATTATAAAAGGACCTCATGTAGAAGATAAGAATTGATTTGGGTCATCAAGGAGTCAAAGGACTTAAAAGGACTGTGAGAAAGACAGGAACTTCTAATGAAGCAAAGATGCAGCAGAGAAATAGGGAGTAATCCAGTTTTGTTGATGTAGTGTTTATTTAGTTAGGAAAGTAGCCAAAGAAAGTAGGGCAAAAAGGATGTCAGATTGGGGACTCCATCGAGTAGGACATAAAGAGCCATACTTAGTCCTAAATAGTGAGGAGAGGCATTTTCTTCTACCTCTAACTACTGTCCAAGAATAAAAAAAGAATGGGTTGAAAATCTGGTAAGTATTGTTTATACAGTGTGTATATTTGTAAACCCTTCATCACTCCATCATTCCTATTGCTCACTGATTTTAGCCATTTCATTACTGAATTAGTTCCTTTTCTGGGAGATGTGTCAGGCAATACTGAGTCCATCTGTTTTGCTACTTGTTAACAATTCTGCCATTTGAAACTATAGGTTAAAATGAAATTTGGAGATTACTCCTGAACTTCACTTCTCTCCTATTTCTGCCCATCAATAACATGGAATTAGTCATAAATCTCTTCACAGACATGTCGAGGTTAGATAACGAAAATATTTACTTGTAAAGAAAAATATTCCCATAAAGGTCACACAGGAAATCTCTCAGCAGGCGACCTCATGGTGGAACAAAATGTCCTTCACAGACGAACGTACACACAGACAGATGCAGTTCCTTTCCCTAACCGTTTGGGATACCTGACGAAACCTTTCTCATCACACTCTTCCTGTTTTCCTGTATCTTGTCCTCGCCTATCATTTGGATTACATTTGTGTTTCTATTTCCATAGCCCCCTCCTTTCCTTCTCTCCACCCCCTCCCCCAGTATCACACATACTGGCTCAGTCAAGTGGAGTCGCAATTCTTTCTTTTATACACACACTCAAATTATCTTTTCCACTACACTTAGTGGAGAATAATATGTAAATATTGTAAAAGCTTTTCTCAACTCTAAAATGTGTGAAGGCTTATCATTATTACTATTGGTAATGGTCACACACATTTTATTTAAAATGGTTGGAGGGAAGGCAATAAATGGAGCAGGGAGAATAGTCTTTCTTTATTTGCATATGAAACTGGATAAAAGTTTAAATGTGATAGTTAAGCTTAATCCACGAGAGACCATGGGGATTTGAATAAACTATCCTAAAATAGCTGGAGTGGGAAAGAGCGACTAGATGTGGTTAATGAGGACACGCTCTCCCTGCTGTTATCCTGCCTCTTCTTCAGACTTCAGTCCTCACTCAATAGCAAATATACCTGGCTATAAATTGCTGTGCTCCTCAGTACAAGTAACTCTCTATGCAAAACATTTGTTCTTATAGAAATCACATAGAATTTTTAACATCAAATAAAAATTAAATCAGACCAAAAAATGTCCCACTGGATGGCATTATACTGACTAAGAAGCATTATCTGACTTCCAATTGACTGTGACTTCTAATTCTTCAATATTAAGTTTGTCTGCTCCCTTATCTCCATTTTTAAACATTTGCTAATATGTATGCAAACAGTTACAAATGCTGGAAAGATCTGACCTGAAGCAAATTTTTCAAATATATTAATCATCATATTTTTCAGTGCCCAATTTGCAAGCACTCATTTGATTCTCACAACTCTACACAGTAGGTATTATTCTCCAAAATTTATGAATAATAAAACTAAGACATGGAGCTACAAGTTCAATTAATTACTAGTTCATATAACTGTAAATGGATGGAAGATCAAACAAAGCTGTCTACCAATTTGTTTTAATATATTAGACTACACCACTTTTCACAAATAAAAAGAAGCCTTTTGTAATGGGACTAAGCAATTCCCATTTTATTGTAAAGACTCCAATGTTCACATTATTATTTTATATAAATAGTAGTTATAATGCCCTGCAGAGCACTTTCTGATTCTTTAAAAATATTCTCATACGTTATCTCAGAGTATCTGAGCGAGAGAAGCAGCACAGGAATTAATCACATTTTACAGACAAAGAAACTGAGTTTAAGAGAAACGTAAGCTTGCTCAAGGCTACATGATTATTAAGCAGTACAACCAGAACTAACCCCCAGTCTTCCTCACTTACTTTTTCCACTGTGTTTGAAGCAGCCAACATTGAAGTGTTGAGCTGAATTAAGTTTCAATTTCTTTCTGAATTATACTGAATAATATTATAGATACTGAAGAACATTAATATGGTACTGGAGAGAGCTGGTGTGTAGGAGAAACGCTGATGGATGTTTGCTTTTAGAGAAGGTGGGTGAAGATCCTCATGGGAAGGCATATAGGCAAACGAGGAAGAGATTCAGGGTGCTCTACAGGGACCAAGGGCTGGTTCATTTTTCCTGCAGATGGTGAACCTTAACTTATCCAAGGAGGCAAAGAAGTCAGGGAGAACTTCTTCAATTAAAAGTCAATCTGATTGGCATACCTGCCAAAATTTGTAAAACATTTCTGTATTAGTTAGATGTAACAAACAAATCCCCAAAGCGATAATGTCCCAACCCAAAAGAAAGTTATATTTTGCTCTAATAAATTCTACTTGATTATTTTTGGTGGAAAAACAGCAAAACAATTCACCAGGTAGGATCTAAAGAGACCCAGGGGCTTTCCAAGTGTGGCTCTGCCATCCTCCACATGTGGCTTCCAAAGTCCCCATGCCTGTCTTCAGTTTAGCTAGAAAAGAAAAAGAGCATGGAAACCATCCACAGGGAGGTTTACATGAGCCGTATTCTGCTCAGATCCCACTGGCAGAATCAGACACATGACCATATCTCATTGTAAAGGAGCCTGGGAAATGTGATCTTGCTATGTGCACTCAAGAAGAAGAGGAACCAGATTTGGTGAATATCTAACACATTCTCCTATAACTGTACCCATATTGCTCTCTTTTGTAAACTAAAACTTATGTATGTATGTTTCCTTAAAATTGAACCCATATCTAATTAAATTCTCCAGATAGGCCCATCATATTAATAGATTTATTTTTACCAGTGTGACAGAAGCCCTAAACCACTAGTTGTAGGGGACGTAAAGAATAGAAACCATCCAATTCTACTTCAAAAATGATAATTGTTGTGGTTCCTTCATAAATGGCTATATTCACCTGCTAGATAAGATTTTAATTCAGTGTGAAAACAGAAATAAGTATAACCTTGGGCTTGAGAGGGTGGGCAGAGGAGAGAGATCCAGGACTGAATACTAACTATGCCTTTTATTGGTGATGGCTAATGTTTAATAAGTGCTTTCTAAGGACCAAGCTCAGGGCTTGCGCCTCATATGCACCAATTGTCATAGTTAACCTTCACAGCAACACTTTGAGAGTGGATTTTATGGGTGAAGAAATAGGCTGAGAGTTTGCTTCACTTTCCCAAAGATACAACAGGTTACAGAACTAGCCTCAGATCTAGGTCTGAGATTCCTGTGCTGTGCTGACTCTGGCACTTACTAAACCTCTCTCAATACTGGCTACTTCATTTGTAAAACAGGAATAATAATACCTACCTCTCAGATTTGTTGCAAACAGTACATGAGAGCATGAATAAAACACATAACACAGTGCCAGGCACATAATGAAGTGCCTGATTTGTTACAGGTATTATTAAACACATGAAATGCCTACTTTTTTCATATGAGCTTCAGCCTACCATAGTTTATTTTGTTCACCTTCAAAAAACACGTCTGAGAAGACCCTGATAAAAACATTCTTTGTGACATATCCATTTTGGACACAGATTTCCAGAAATTTACCAAGGGGCAGCTTTGTTAGTAGTTAATAAGGGTTCAAACAGCCTCTGCAGGGGCAAGCCATAAATATGATCTGTAAAGCAGCTATAGAAAAAAAGAGAATGAAATACAATGTCAAATCCACAATGAAACATCTAATCCATCAATCTATAAGCTGGCAGACAAGAAAGATAAATACTCTCATTATGATTTCAGCATGCGCCACTTAGTTCTATACGAAATCTATGGTGCACATTCTCCTCGCCATTTAGATGCTCCCTTGGCGGAGGGATTTAGATGGGAAATGATAGCATTCCAGAGGGAAATGATAGCATTTCCCACATTTAGAAGCTTCACTCTGCTGGGAACATTTTGTAGGCAGAAGTGTGGCAGTGCAGTTAATGTTCCTGGTTAAATGGTAAGGAAAGAATGGCAGGAAGGAGCCATATATTTATGTCTTTGGGATGCTCCATGCCCACCACAGGGATAGACAGAGCATAGTTCAGGAGCCTGTGATTCAAGAACTAGTGATTCACAAACTAGTGATTGAGTGATTTCACACAGACCATATCCACGGTCATTCCCCCTCCTCAGCTGACTCCTCTGTTCCCAGAAAGAACAGAAAATGAAACTACACTGGAAGATGTCAAATCCACACATGGCTCAGCAAATAAAATGCCTGGATGCTTTTGAGCAAAGTCCAGGAGAACAGAATGGCATATCCACTGGACTGTGAGGGAAACAGTCTGACAAGAACAGAGGTCACTTTGGAGAATGTGAGATACAAAGCTGAATTGTAAGGCACAGATAATAACAGAACTTGGAAGTCAAACATAAAGTCAGACACTCTACCCTTTAATACATTATCTCACTTAACTTTATTTAATATTCATGACTTTCCTGTGAAGCTGACATTCCTCCCCATTTTATGGCTGAGGAAAGGGACAGAGAAGTTATGTGACATGCCAAAGATTACGTCTTCTGGTACAGTAGATATTGGGGTGCAATGGAAAGTTTTTCAACTTCTATTGACTTTGAAAGGTTGAAATCCAATAATGGAAATAAAATTTGAATTTTAATTCTGGGTGTTTTTAAAATTTATTTTTAATTGACAAATAAAAATTATATATATCATGTACAACATGTTTTGAAATATGTATACACTGTGGAATGGCTAAATTGAGCTAATTAACATATTTATTACCTCACATACTTTTTTTGTGGTAAGAACACTTAAAATCTACTTTCTTAGCAATCTTTAAGACTACAACACATTGTTATTAACTATAGTCACCATGTTGTACAACAAATCTCCTGAACTTATTCCTCCTAACTAAAATTTTATAGCCCTAACATCTGCCCAATTCCCCCATCCCCCAGTTTCCAATAACCACCATTCTACTCTCTGTTTTTATGAGTTCAACTTTTTTAGATTCCACATATAAATAATATTATTTGTCTTTCTGTGCCTGGCTTATTTCAGAGTTGTAGATGAAGGCAGTAATATATTCCTCAGGGAGATACAACTGAGCCTTTTGCTTCTTAGATGCCCACTGGGCATCTTTGCCCACCTCTTACACAAATGCTGCTCTTCCTACCTATATACCATGTAGTTGAAACTTGCAGGATCCTCTTCATCTCCCTGTTCCCCTAATTTCTTTCTTAAGCAATTATAATAAATCATTTAACTGACATCAGTTCAAAGTTCTACCAACAGATCCAATGTAACAATGAGTCAAGAATAGCTGCCTTTAATAAAAACTTATTGCCAATAATAAGAATGGTTAATGAACTAGAAAAGAACGAATAGAAAGGCTGGTAAATCATCACTTCCTAGCAAAATCAGACTCACGCTACCCATAAATGTCTGCCACAACTAAGAGCCATAACGAAAGAACTGGGAAATGGCTAAGCCTACATGGCAGCAGCCTATAGTTCCTGAACCACTAGAATTAGATACTTCCCTTTAAGTGAGGGGTGGCTGATTGTTGCATCAAATTGTAGACATGGAAGAATCAATATTCTCAGTTGTCTGAGAGAATATGGCCTGTGGCCCATACAGCTAAAGGCATCACTCAAATTTAAGGAAACAGCTTTAGTATGAGACTAACACCACAGCAGTCTTTAGAAAGCTAGAAGTCATAGAAGTGCATAATTCTGCTTCTATGAGCCAAAGAAAAAAGAAATTTTTAATTGATTGAGATATATATATATTAACTTGTCATACTTGGATGGAATTAGCTGAGGAGAGAGGTCTTACCTTTACCTGAAGTGAATGAACTAAATCAGTGGTTCTCACAGTTATTCCAGCCCAGCAGGATCCACATCAGCTAGGAGCCTGTTGGAAATGCAAATTTTGGAGCCCACCCCAGATCTCCTTTAATTAGAAACTCTGGGGGGTGGAGCCCAGCAATTTGTAGTTTTAACATGCTTTCCAGCTGATTCTGATCATGCTCAAGATTGGAACCTATTGAATTAAGACAACCTGAAAGAACTCTTTGGAAATTTAAAGTAGAATCACAGCTGAAAGTATACCTGGAAGATAGGGAAAGTAAATTTACTACTTCAGGCACAAGAGTAAAATGATTAAGCCCTTTCTACCCATTTTGCGATCTTTAGCAACTTGTATATCCTCATTTTTTCCTTCAGTTTCCTCATCTCTAAAATGGAAATTATGATATCATCTCAGTGGGAGATTGTACAGATTGAAGAAAATAATGCTTGTATGAATAAGATATGCCTGACACAATTATAAGTATGTAAAAATATTAACTATTATAAGTTCAACTTGACAGCAAAGGCAAAACATACAAACCTCAACAAAATGCCCAAAGAGATAACCAAATTTAAGAAAACCAAATGTAAATGGGAAAATTTACAAAAATTGAGGGGGAAAAAAAGGAAAGAAAAATTTTCAAATCTGAAGTAAGTAACAAGAGAAATTTGATTACCATTCCATGTTTTCAGCTTCCATTTTAATGAGGAACAAATCGACGTAACCAGCCCTTAGAGTAACTCATTTTGGGGATAATCATGCTTTCTTAACCTGGAAAATCGAGGCTGGGGAACAAAAGGTGAGATAACAAAATATCCCACAGCAATACGCTCTTGGTTCAAAAATGGCAATCATATCCATTTAAAAGGCAACAGTTTTTGACAAAAGAAAAATTTTCGAACAGTAAGATCTGTTACCAGTAAAAAATATAAAATAAGACCTAACCAAAATAAAAAAGATAAATTTCTCTGCCAATTCAAAATCAAATTTCAAGAGAATGTCTGTAACCCAAAAATCTACTGAATTCCCAAAAAAAATTCCATAAGGAAATTTGAAGAAATTATTAAAGATTTAAAAATCAGATCCTGGCAGAGGCAGCCTGAGAGGTGATTTCTGTGAATCAAGACTCTCTTATAAATTCTTGGTTCATTTCAAAAATCAATCTGATAAGTGGCCGAAGACTCAGAAAAGCAGAAAGAAATCCTTTGCAAGGACTTCTAATTCACTGACTTCTCATTTCATCCAGAACCTGCTTTGTTTGACCTGTCATCTTCCTCTCAGAGTAACGGAAATGATTTTCACCACATCCATTTTTCCTGTCGTGGTCTATTCTTTAGCACAAGGCAGAGCACGTCAGCTAGAGAGGTACAGATCAATCTACACATTTTATGTCTAATTCAACCTTTGCAGGTATATGAAGGAAGAAACATACATATACGTGTGGATTGACCTTGGCAATTAGGCAAAGAAAAAAACAGTTATCTCTTCCCCACCATGTTTCCCCTCCTACAGTGTTTTCCTGGGCCCTTTCCACCCAGACACTGTGGAAGCATGGATACATTTCATTCATTTAAAAAAAAAATGGAGTCCCTGTTAGGGGCAGAGATAAATGTACTACAGAGTTACCTTGAAGAACAGGTGCTGCAAAGAAGTCAATATCCCTTGTCATCTATGCTGAGATATCTAAAAAAACGTGCCTTAGAAGATGAGTCTGTGTAAGAGATAGAAGATGAATTTCAGTTTAAGCTCTGCTAATTTGCTTCGCCACCTAAAACAAGTTCCTTTCTGCCTCTGGACCTATTTCTACATCTTTAAGGTAAGAAGAGTAAACCATATCAAAAATTTCCAAATCTAAATTGCTCATCAGAAGGCTTTTGAGTAGATTCTTGGGCACTACCCCAGACTTTTCATTCAACTCTCAAGAAATAGGGCCCAGGATATATATTTTCAACAAATTCAGATCTGGAACAGTTTGTAACTTGCTGGGTTAGATGGTCGCTAAGGATCATTTTTGTTGCATACGTTTTATAGCCAACATTGATATTTTCTCCATATAAAGGACAGAGAAGATACGGGTTTTTTTCTCTCAAAAAACTTTAAATATAAATGGAAAGTAGTACTCCCCAATTGTTTGATTGCTTAGTAACAGACCATCCCAAAACTTAATGACTTGAAATGATATCATTAACTTTCCTCACGAGTCTGCGATTTAGTCAGGGCTTGCTTGGTGGGGACGATTCATCTCTGCCTCACACATCATCACCTGGGGCAGCTGAAGGCTAGGGGCTGGAAACATCTAAAGGCTTGTTCACTAATGTATCTGGTGATTGATGCTGGATGTCCGCTGGGACCTCAGCTAGTGCTGCCAGTTGGAACTTTTACACGTGCCTCTCTATGTGGTTGCTCAGCTTCTTCCTAACAAGGTGTTTGAGTTGCAAAGGTGAGCATCCCTAGAGAGAGAGACCAGCAGGAGCACGAAGCTTCATCACTTTCTATAGCCAGTTGTCAATAGGTCACCCTCAGCTGGCACTTCTACTCCCTTCTATTCATGAGAAAATCAAAAGTTCTGCCTAGGTTCAAGGAGAGGGAAAATACACTCCCTCTCTCTCTTTTTAAAACAATTTTATTGAGGTAAAATTAACCATTAAAAATTATGTATATTTAAGTTGTACAACTGTTTCTCCTCTTGAAGACAGAATAGAGTGGCAGGGTTTTGGAAGAGCATGTCGGACCAGAAATATTTTTATAAAATACAATCTGCCATATCAATGAATAAAATAAAAGATGTATGAGGAAGAACAGTAGAGGGTAGTAAGAAAGTGGCCTGGACAGGTAGAGTACACAAGAGTATAAGAGATCTTGAAAATGAGGCACAAGGGTTTAGACATGTTTAGGTAGGAAATTGAGCCATTGAAGGGTTTTGAGCAAAGATTTTTTTTAACAAAAAAATTCTTATTGAATTCTATTCCAATAAGCCATCTATATGGTGATTAAAGGTGATCTTTGCAAAGCACTTTAGGGAAAGAACTTTATAGGCCTAGAGAACTATGCTCTAATTCTTCTCTGTGACCCCTCACAGCTATACAGCTGTAAATTAAGGAGGACAAAGGGAGCACTTTGAGGTATCTATGCCAGACATTCTAAATGCATTATTTTATTTAAATATCACAAGAATAACAGGAAATCAGTATTATTATCCCCACTTTACAAATGTGGATACTGAAGCTTGGAAATGTTAAATAAATTGCTCCAAGTCAAACAGCTCCTAATTAATTAAAGCTATGATTAAAACCCAAGTCTATCTGACTATCAAGCAAAGACCCTTCTCACATGGCCTCATTACTTTGAAAATGAAAACTATATAACGTTATATGTTTTGTGCAAAAAATTGAGTATATCTCTAAATAGCTGTTAATGTCAGGTAAAGGAAAATGAGAGCAACAATAAGATTCAAATAAAATTCTGTCTTCCAGCTTGGAGCTTTTGGGAAGAAATTAGAAAGGCAGGGGCTATATCCCATGCTGTCACTTTCTCTAATATATCCTCTCCCCACCCACACACAGACACACCTAAACAACTCAAGAAAACATATTCTCTGAAGAACCAAAAGAAAATCAAAAGAAAGTGAGGAAAATTTGTGGAGACCTTACAGTCCTTCATTCTTTCCTTTCTATCTTAGAACACTCATCTCTAAGGGTTTGTGTCTTATATTTCTTCTCCCTTGAAGCTGCTTACATAGTTTTTATTCTGAGATTCAATCTGAAACACTAAGCCCGCCTCATCGCTGTGACCAGGGAAATATTGTAAAGTTGACGATGTTTGTTTTTCAAACTTTCTTAGCAAGCATTCACCCCTAGGCACCTAAAATGTCCTCAATGATTGGAAAAAAATTTTGTGATGTTACTCTAGCCAATGGAAGATATATATGATAATAAGAGGTTCATGGCTATTAAGAATAGTAGGATTGCAGGCCTAGTGAGAGGTTGGGGACCAGGATCTCTGTGGGCTAGAAAGGAGTGTTCAGCCCCTCCCCCAAATGTATTCTATACACACTAATGCACTAATTAATCTCAAGTCTGACTCAAACCACTTCCATATGTAATTCCTCAAGAAGGAAGCTGTATAAGACAATGATAATAAAATACTCCTCTGAAAGGCTTTTTATCACTTGCAAAGCACATCCACAGGCATTATCTCATTTAGGTTCACAAATAATGTTATGAGGTAGGTATTATTAGTGTCATTTTACATATGAAAAAACTGAGACACAAAGAGTCATTCAAGATCCTAAAGCAAATTGGCAATGTTACCTCTCTAATCTAGGTCTTCTCCTTACAAATCCACTGCAAAAAGTATCCCCACTCCTACCCCCAGTTCTGGGTACTGCCTCCTATGCCAGACCATTAGCATAACCCACACACCCACTGAGAGGATGCTCGAGGCTAAGGCTGACCCACACACTGCATTAGAGAATGTGGAAACTTTTCTGGAAGGGGTATAGTAGTAGACATGCAGTGCCAGAAACTCTTGTCTGCTATGGAATCCTGATACCATATTCTGGGGCCCTAAAATCATCGCAGAGGGCTATGTTGTTGCTGTACTCTGTAATGGAGATCAAGAAGAACTTTCCACTGCTAAGCCCCACCAAGAGGAAATACTGTCCACAGGAACATGAGACTCAGAAGCAGGAGCTGCAACAGGCCACATGCCATGGGTTTCCCCTACGGTACCAGGGGAGCTTTCCAAACTTCCATTCCCACATATGCAATGTGAGGCTGCTGTGGATGAGCACCACGATCTCAGAGGCCAGAATCAGACTCCTACTATGTGCCAGGCAGTGTGTCAGCATTCTGTGCATGGACAGAATTTGATTAAGGAGCTGCATATACAAATGCACTATTAAGGGACTCACGGGAACTCCAACATGGTGACTAAAACGAGTGCTGAGGTAGATTCTCTACCACTCAGAATAAGATGTGCCTTACAAAAGACACAAGAAAAGCACTCTTGGAAGTATACAGAATGGTGGCCAGCAGAGGCAGAAATGGGTTTTCCTCTATTCTGCATGCTCAGGCCCTTGAACTCCTAGCCAACAGCCCATGCTGGTTCCCTCTGCTGCAGCCAAATCTGTGTACCTTTGTTGTCTTGGTGTTTCATGGTCCAGTGTGATAAGTGGCTGATTTATGATGAAAAGAAAGTCAGGCTTTCTCATTTGCATACCTTACCTTATGGAAATTTCCTTTCCATCTCATAACTCTCCCAGTGCTGGCATGTAGGTCATTTCTTCTGCAGTTGGCTTTGTTATACAGCAGCAAAATGTCTGGGCATTTGGCCACAAAAGAGGAAGCGCAGGCAATGCTTGACTGAGATAAAGTCTATTTGACTTGGCACATGCTCCCACAGCCCCTGAGGGCAGTGGGAGGTATGCTTTATCTAATTATGCACAGCCATGCTGCTGTGTGGAGTGTAGCATTAGCCAAAGGATAGAGAGAGCAGCCTCTTTCATCTTAGCACTGGCCCACCTTGGAGAAGACAAGTCAGGCTGAGGACACCACCCTGAAAACCTGGAATCATGGACATCAAAAAATCTGACTAAAAAGTCAGGAGGGTGAAAACAATATAACTAGAAATCTTCCCCAGACACCTGCAGACACCTTGAATCCAGAGCTCAAGGCGGCCTCACTGTCTGACCTTGCAACAGTCACATGGTCTCACTAGGCCTCCAACTACAGCATAGCGTGAATGCCTTCCTGCAGAGCTGCTCACCAAGACTGAGAAATTGGGCCTTGGGGGTGGGAACTATTTAGACGGATTATGCTTTACCATTGTCATTACAGTAAAATATATAGATACCCAATTTTTTTGTCATTCATGGTGAGGAGAAATTTTTAAAAGAAAAGCCACATTTCTAGAGTTTCTAAAAGAAATCTGTAGTATTATAAAAGTGAATGCATTTCTTTTGTGTAAAGTTGAGGACAAAGTACCTACCTGATTAAATGAACTCACTGAGGACAAAGACTGCATCTGACTCATTTACCTCTGTACCTCGAGTGCCTGACATATGAGCACACAGATTAATATTTGTTTTAATAAGTGAATAATGGTGAGGATAGAATTAGAACTAAATGGATGTGTCCAGTCCCATGTCTAGAATAAAGTTGGCTCTCAATAAGGATTTTCTTCCTTCTCTTTTCCTCCCTTCCTTTTCTTCCAACTTTGCCAAAGATGCAAAGCTTCTTGCAGGTTGGCATGAAGCATTAAATATCTTTCAGTAGGATTTAGTTCCTAAGCATATTTTTGTAAAGTTTTCCTCATCTGGCTCTCTAATCTTGATTTTGTCACTACTTTGTTGGTCTTCCATCCTTGAGGGGAGCAGGAGGGGTGGGCTATGGAAAAGTAAGAAAGAATATTTTGATGAGCCAAATATATCCCTACCACTGAGAAACAAAACTGAATATATAACTAGTAGAATGTCAGCCATATAAGAAATATATATATATATTTTTAAATCATGTCACTAGAATTATATGCTGGATTTAAGAGGAGAGAAGAGCTTTGTGAAGTTAAGCAGATAGGCTGCTAGAATTCCAGAAATATTTGTCAATACCGAACTTTGAAAAAAAAATGTATATGTTAGAGAATACCTTGGAGATCATTCAGCTCAATCTCTTTAGTCTACAAATTGAAAAGCTACAGCTCAGACACTTTCCAAGGCCACATAACTCATCAGAATCCAGCCATGGCCTTCCTTGCCTCTGTCTCACCTTTTAAAACAGTATGAATTCCTAGCCTGATGCATTTGCAATGCCAAAATTCGAGAAAGCTGATTTCACAGGGCTTATATATCACTTCACTCAAAAGGAATATTGGACAGAGATTCGGTGGTATTTTTAGTGATTCTTGGGTAAAGCAGACCATTTGGAATAAGCTTCTTTTGAATAGTAGGGTTGGCAAACATCACAACTTTGGCCTGATAAAAGTGGAAGAAGCCAAGGGCTTCAACTAGCATCAGATTCTAATGTCAGCTCCGTACTAACTTTGCACATCATGTGTAGCAAAGATGTTTGACACCTTTCAGTGCAGACAGCATATTCAAAAAGGATTTTGGAGTCATAAACTTAGTTCTACTCCTGGCTCTAGTCCTGGATAACATGTAACTTAATAATATAGATAAGGCCATTTACTGTCCCAAGCACTCAGAGGAGTCAGAAGAGAATTTTATAAGTTCCCTTCCACAAGTAAGTGTCCATGATCCCATTATACATTCAATTATCCTGAGAAAAATTTTAGCAGGGAACCCTTGAGCCATGCAGCGAAAAGTTAGCTGTCACATTAGCTTGACTAAAACAAAACAATGTTTTATCCATAAAATATTCTCTTCATTAAAGTTCCTAAGCCCTCACTGACACATATCAAAACAGAAATGATAATACACTTGCTAGTATCTTAGGGATAAAAAGGGATTTCAAAGCCATTATTTTAGAATAAAATTGACAGGGGATTTATTTTTTACATTTTAAGCATTTTACATTTTTTACATTTTCCATAAGCCCATTTT
Source organism: Lepilemur ruficaudatus (assembly GCA_963574885.1). Taxonomy (NCBI): domain Eukaryota; kingdom Metazoa; phylum Chordata; class Mammalia; order Primates; family Lepilemuridae; genus Lepilemur; species Lepilemur ruficaudatus. Next base: position 40,867 of record CAUYRT010003243.1, on the reverse strand, counting down.
ATTTTATAAAAAGGTTATTACATGGGCAATGGCGATGTTTAATATCTTTAATCTTCTCCATAAATCAAAGCCTTTGTTTTCCTTACAGGTTTGCTATGCTCTCTGAGCTTCCACTCATTTGTGTAGCTCATGAGGTATCCAAGTGTTTTAGCCTAAACCACACTCAACAGAGTACAGGCATAATCTTCACCAGAAGTGCACAAACAGATAAATAAAGACCTCTGGAAGATTCTATTGGAATACCTTGATACCATCAGCTCTGGTTGCCAATTCAATTCTACCCTTTTCCTTCTTCTGCACCCCACAGTGGTAAACATCCTAGATGGTTAAGATCTAAAATACCAACAGAGTAAGTTTAACTATAATCAACTGTCTTTATTAATGATTTCTTCAAGAACACATCACAGTTCAATAAACATGGAGTTGTTCAACGTGGCTGTTCTAAAAGCAGCTAATAGCAGGATGTAATTTGAAGCAGCTTCAGCTCACTTACAGAACCCTTGCTCTATTAATTGTGATTTCACACCCCACTAACCAGCACAGCCTGGAGCTAATGTTTGTGCAGGGAACAGTTAGTGTTCTGTAGTTGGGTCCTCTCCACTGTCGTTTATCCTGTCTCCCTGTGGTTAACTTCTCCTTTTTCAACAGCTCAGTAGACTGAAGTCATTGCCTTCCACAGGGAATCAGTCTTTTTCTTTTCTCCCTCACCTAGCAGAAGATAGCCTGTGGATATACCTATTATTTTGCTTTTTGCTTTTGTTTTAACCTTTCACTTTTCTACCATTGTTCTCAGAGCAGCAGCATGTGGCAGATATACACTTTATGTTTCCTACAGCTGACTGCCATCAATCCTGTGATTAAACAATAGAATACCTCTTTTTCTGCCTCAGCTCATCCACACCAGTACCCTGGACTCTTTATTTAACTGTACCCTTGGGAAGGGATAATATTGTCTAATGGAAAGAAAATGTCTGCAGGAATTCCAAATCACTTGGAAGAAAGTAACAGGTCTCCGGCTAGAAGAAGAACATACATTGGAAGAAGCAAGCACAGTGTGTTACATCTACAGATGTTCCCAAATATGCACCACACGCAGACTAGATCTCATCTAGGGCAAGAGCTTTTAAATAAGTTTTAAGCAAGACTCTAAAATAGAAATACTGAATAATCCCTTTTCCCAGGGACTCGGATTCTTCATATGAAAATTGAGAGGACCAAGGGTCAGCCTGGATGATTTCTGAGGCTTTCTTACTAAAACATGTTGTAATCTATAAATACTCAGATTTTAAAAACAAGAACACAAATTCAGCTATGGTGCAGGGGAGAGTGACTGTTTGAATAAAGGAGCAATGGAACTAGTACCTTAAGAGGTATACTGTGAAATTTTTTGTAGAATTAGGTTGCCATCCTATTGTTCACTGATTGTCATAAAATTAACTCAAAAGCCCCAAAGAATACTTATCTTCTCCTTTTGGCTCACCTATGTCAAAGATAGTGTCATTGTTCCTGATATCCCATATGTCAGGCCTCCACAGCTAATAATAATGCATTCCAGAAGAGTGATCAAGGGTAAACGTTTAAGAATTTTTTAGATCAACACACAAAGATCACTCAAAACACACTCAGATGCTAACATTCTAGCAAGAGATAAAAGTCCAGACAACATCAGCAACATTTAAGAAAACCCTTGTGGTTATTCTTTGTGCAGTTAAAAATAAAATACAAGGTGATATTTCACATCCAAAAAAAACCAAGGCTAATTTCCTAATTTTTGTACTGCTACAGTTTTTCTACCTAATAAAGAAATAGTTTTTTAAACAAAATCTACTTTCCCCTTGGTCTTTAGATTTTCTCTGGGTGTCATGTGAAATATCGTCCTTTGGATGGCATCTTCTGTGCCCCACCAAGGGTCCTATCAAGTGGCAGCCCTCCCATGGTGAAAGGGGTGACTGGGAGGCTATGAGGGGCATGCTTGGGTGGTTCAGCATCCATGCAACTGGGACAATTTTGCCTACAATTCACAGGAATTGCAGTTCAGGGCTTTCAAAATTCCCCAAGGTTATTACCCCATATCTATGCTAAACAGCAAGGTGCAAATATCTTGTGCTAAGCCACAAGTAAAAGAAACATCTGGACAGTGGATGGAATTGGCTCCAGAAACGGTCTTGATGAGAAGGCTAATGGATGCCAGATGTGGAAACAAGTTCATGTTCAAAGGTCCCCTCTCAAGGCAGGATCATTTCCAAGTGTCATGACCTAGAAGAACAGCTCTCCTGAAACTAAACTGGAACATGCACAGACCTCAGACAAAATAGTTTTGAGGCAATAATGCTGTAGGAATTTAAGTGAAGCTAATACAAATATGCTCAAGGAAAGAGAAGCACCAGAAAAACAAATAAGCCACTGAAGGTGCCTAATATGTCACATCTTAACTGTTTTTCAGAGTCCTCTGGGATGTTAGGACAAAATTCTCAATGAAAGGGAGTTATAAAAGGAGTTAATCCCAGTCAATGAACTGGGAATTGGACAAATTTGTTCTACTATTCAGTGGCTGAGGAGTCCTGAGAAAATAGTACTTAAGTTTGCCCCTAAACTAGTTTTACTCATCTATTTACAACAGAAATCTTGGGAAGAGTAAATGAGCATATGTAAAGCAACTTGCATATGAGCTTTAAAAAAATGTTAGTTACTTTTCTCATTCAGGAGTGAAGGAGCTTAGTGAAAAATAAAGCTGAGATTTATTGTAAAGTGAGAAACAAAAGGAGAAAACACTCATTCATTTACTTAGTCAACAAATATTTATTGCACACCAGCTATATGCCTGGCAGTGCATTATCCATCACCAGGAATGATCCCACTAACAGACGCAGATCTGCTGCTACTCACAAGTTTAGCTATGACACCTGGCTTGTGCAAAGCACACCAGGTAACTTGTATCACAGTTTACTTTATGCCCAATAGCATGCTTGTGTCATGCAGACCATGACCAAACATGTAACATAAGTTTTCTCCAGAGTAATGCAACTTGGACAAATCAAATCAGGTATGCTTTACTAGTTCCACGAGCTAACCAACTGAATGAACTTGTCCAGACTTGGAAGAATATGCTGAGGTAGAAATGGAAAGAAAAAAACACAAAGAGTTATCTTAGTGTTTCCTTGAAGCTAAAGAAAATGGTCCATAAAAGAGAAAGGAAGTGAATGGATGAAGCGATTGAAACCGGTGCTGCTAAGACTAAATTTAGAGTGACAAGATATTTGAATCTCTTCCAAGAGACCACAGGTAATGAATACAGAGTTTAGAGCACTCTCTGGAGTAGACGGAAGTAGAGAGAAAAAAAAAAATGTGTGAAATCCAGACAGAAGAAGGCTGTAGCAGTCAGAAACAAAGATCAATAAAAGGTTGATGTTATCTAACAATAGCAACCGAGAGAAGAAAGCCAAATTTGGAGCTATTGTGAGCGAAACAGCAACCAGGACTTAGTGAAAGCTCAAGCACAGAGAAAAGATAATGTACCTGAAAGACTGAGATAGGAAGGATAATTAAATCCAACTTTTGATACATTATTGGTGAACATTTTAAATACGAGAGTCCGCTGTAATAACCAGAAATACAGAGCATAAGGAAAATAATAGAAGCACATGTCTCTGAAATATTCTCAGGACATTTCTCTCTATTGACATTTTGATCTTGGGCCAGGGAGTTGATCTCTGCGGGCATCAGTTTCCCAGTTGTCTGAAAGGGCATCAGACATCACGGTGGGCAAGATAGTCACACTCAAAGGTTAACCACATCTGGAAGGAGTAGTAATAATCCTAAACCCTTAGAACTCTGCCAGGGCAGTTTGGGTATCTGGCTGGAAATGGTAATCTAGCCCAACCTAAAAGTTAGAAGCAACAGATTATGGAAATGAGGGGAGGAGACTTTGCCTTCCTCAGATTTGACACACTGGAATGCATTGCCAAAATCAATTGGAGTTATGCTTCATATTTAGCTTTTGATGGTTATCAGAGTCCCAAGAAACCATATTTTTATTGTATTTAGCAGGGATGCTGTACTACTCATTTTTTGTATCCTTAGAACTTTCCACAGGACCTGGTACATAATAGGCACAATAAGCAATTTGGTTTAAATTATTGAAGAGAATTTTTTTAACATTGGAACATCATAAAGGCAAAGAATAATTTCATTCACTTTTCAGAATTCAAACTGTGCAAGCAACAGTCGCCTAACTTCAGAATGGGCCAGAAGGTCAGCCCTTCCAAGTGGAACTCACTCTTCTCTTTCTATTCCCTTCTAGCCTACACTACACAGCTGCAGGTACCAAATGTCAGGCTGTGTGTGACTGATGTATTTGTCGTTTACACCTAGATTCCTGGTTTCTGCTTAAACACAGGCAGGAAAGCAGCTGGCTTGCTATTATAATAAGAGGGGACGTCTGCACGGCCATCACTCACTCGCATGAAGTGCGACATCGCACTGCACACTAGGGCTTCCCGCCAGGCATCAGGGGATCCTCTCACCAGGGTTAGTGTTGTTAATAAGCCCACAGCTGCAAGTTCATGTCAATACTCCTGTGGCCAATTTGTCATATACGACTATTTTTTAAAAATACACAGCCACACTAACCATTCTTTTTCATTTCAGCTGTGCTTCCTTATTTTAAATTTTCACTGAAGTGTAATATACAAACTGAAAAATACATACCTCATAATTATGCAGTTTAGTGAATTTTCACAAACTGAACACCTTCCATAAAGCAAGAACTCAGATCAAGAAACAGAAATTTACCAGCATTCAGGAAGCCTCCTCATGCTTCCTACCAGTCACAAACCCCCCACGCCCCGAAGAGTAACACCCGTCCTGACTTCCAACACCATGGATTACTTCGGCTTGGTTTAGGCCTTTATGTAAAGAGATCCATGCAACATGCACTCATTTGTGTCTCTCCTTCCCTCTTTTACCTGGGGACATGGACCCTTGTGTAACATGGGAGTGCCATAATTTCAGGCTGACAACTAGGGAGTAATACCAAAAAAGGAAAGCAAACCTTGAGGCTGTATTATATGAGGGCTTTGTGATATATTTGGTCTTTGTGAAGCATGGATAGAATCAGAACCAGTTTAAAAGTTCAAAGCTATACAAAAGACATGTTGGTCCTGCTGGTTAAAAATCTGTCTCAAGTTACAGCTATATGTTGGGAGCTTCCTGCATCTAGATGTGCACTAAGATAGTATGGATCGATTCTCCTTGAAACTCCTGCAGGAAGTAGATAAGAGGGCAGAAGGCAGCCCAGACTTGTTGGCACGGGCACAGTAGTTGCCATGGAATTTAAAGACTAATGATTGTTACAAAGGGCTCAAACCCTCTGTGGCTAAGGTCCCTAAAGCCATGGAATAATGAAAATTAAATCACAGACAATTTGGCTGCCAGAATTTTAGAAAATATTCTGCTCTTAGCATTAGGAGTCAGTTAATGCCCTAGTCCAGACTGACTCAGGACAAGAAGTGCCAGCCCCCTCCCAACAAAACTCAATTCAACAGTAAGGGATCAAGGGAACAGGAATGAAAATATTTTCTAGGGAAGCAGAACAAATTAAGGTGTGAACCTTGCATCTTTTCATTTTATTTGGTGTTGGGGGTGACCATTCTCCACCTTCTCCTGCCATTTTATTGTACTGAGCACCTATAAACACTGAACAATCCAGAATTTACTGGACACCTTGAAGCTTAGGTCCCTCCTCGCACCATCCAGACAGCCCGAATTCCCCAACATCACATACCACCTACACATCAACAAGAAGAAAGACCGGGATGCTAGAAGATGATGATTTTGTGGAGAGTCCAGAAAACCCTCTAATGTCACTGAAGCCATTGATAAATTATCCTGACTACCAATGATTTTAATAATAGCTAACAGTTATTGGGCTGTTAGGTATTATTCCATTTAATTCTAATAATAACCCAATGAGATAGGCACTATTAGTGTCTTCTTCATTTTGCATACATGTACAGTGAAACACAGACAGGAGGCCATATGATGAGGTCATGATGTATTAACAGATTCAAATATTTGACTACAGAGCCCACATTCCAAAATAGTGGCTTTCAAACTTTATTTTCTTTTTTACCATGACCAAGAAATTGTTTTACATTGTAATCCAGAACAAATACTCATACACACATATATGCATAACAAAAAAGTTTTAGAGAGAGATCTGCGCCCAGTGACTCCCAGGCTTCTGTTGTCCCTTGCTGACTGTCTGTAAGTAATAAACCTGCTTCACATAAAAAAAAAAAAAAAAACTTTTAGAAAATAATATTCATCCTTTCTATGTAAGTACCTTATATTAGTGTGGTGATATTTTTATTATATTTGAAACTATTCTATTTTCTTTTAAAATAATCATTGCAACTTACTAATATAGATCATGACACATGAAAAGGTTGTGAAAATTTGTTGTGCAGTTAGAAAAACTCTGGTCTAAGGCACTAAGCCATTTTGCTTTCCAAGTCTTTTCCTATTTGATTCTCTAGAAGTGGATTTTAAAAGCACATTGTTAAACTTACCACCTATGGTGTGCTGGTAAATATTTAACAACGAGATGTTGGGGACTTGTGGGGAGACTGATTTTTAGTGTTTGTTGATTTCTGTGATGTAAATACTCCCACCATGGCCAATTTTAAGCTACTGACATGATGCCACTGAACACAGACTTGTGAAGAGATATGCATAATTGGCTCCTGAGAGCTCATATCAGTTGACTACAGCACACTAATGATTTTCCTAAAAATTTTTCAGCAAAACACAACTAAAAAATATATTTTAAGGTCACTTAAGTGACAGAAGAGCTCTATTGTAGCAGTAATAACTTATCAATGGCATTTAATTATCTATATGTTGAGGTCAGGATTACTCTAGCCTGAAATCTCACAGTGCCTGATATATACAAGTTGGCTTCTATTTGCATACGGGGTTCATAAGTGCTATAACTTGAAGAACATTGGTTAGGCTCTGATACTTAATTATTTGTACACTGAGGTTTCTCTCCTTATTTTTTAAGCCAGTGTTTTGGTACACTGGAAAATTTGATCATCCCTAAGTGAGTGACAAATTAATTTTCATTAATGTGCTAAAAACTGATAGCTTAATATATCACATGACTTGTTTTGTGGTAATTAAGAGAATAGAGAAGACAGGAATTCACATAAGAGTATGAAGGAAAGGATGACTTTGGAGTAGTTGCATTTCTGGAAAGAGCTGTCTCTAGCACAATGGGAGCCATCAGGAAGCCTGGGGCCATCTGAGATTCAAGACAGCATCAGGCATCTGTGAAAAGGTATGCTTAGATAGGAGAAAAGTTGTGGGATTAAATAAAATAATTTATGTCGTTTTAGCATGTAATAGATGCTCAATAAGTTTTAGTATCTTTGATGGAAAAGGAATGGGGAAAGCAGAGATGCTATCTAGGAATTTTTTTAGTGATGAATGACATAAAGCAGCTTTCAAACTGAATGATGAAAAAAAAGGAAAGTATTGTCTCACATAACTGGGGAATTTTAGCTGGATTAAGCAGCACGTACAATATTGTCAGGTTTCACTATTGCCCCATCTCTTGGCTCTGCATCCCTCTATGTTTATTCTCAGGCAGGCTTTTGTCTCATGGTGGTAAGATGGTCACCAGCAACTCGGGCTTACATCCATTCCTCTAAGCCACTATAACAGCAAAAGGATGTTTTTCTTTAGTGGCAATGATTTGGTGACAGGCTCATCCCTAACCAATTGTTGTAGCCAGGGACACTTAACACCAGGTGCCACCTATCAAGCCAGGAATGAATTTACCTCACCTTAGGAACATATGAGTTTATTCCCAAAGGAAAATTGTGATGTGGCTTCCAGAAAAAGTGGGAAATGGATGCTAATAAGTAAAACTGTAAGGAAAAATATAGTTTTGCTTTAGCTGATGAGGATTTTGCTTAAAAGTGAAGCTTTCCCCAAATTTCTAACATATTATTTCAGCAAGTCAATTCGGTGGGGGGATATTCCAAAGGTTTAACAACTAGCATCAATTTATCAAATTGGGCAGCAACTATAACCTTGGAGGTGGAAGCTAAAGACTCTACCATGCCAGAACTTAACACTTTAGTTTCTAGGCCAGGAGGAAATTCAAAGAGTGAGGGTGGGAGAAGGATAGGTGGAGAAATGCCAGAGGAGGGACCACGATAGCCAGGAAATTGCAGGAATACCCAGGAGCTTGCTAAGATTGGCTATTCACCAAGTGGATGGAAGTATTTCAATATTTTAACAACTAGTACAGCTGTACCAGTGTGTACCAGCTGGCTTTCAGCCTTAACTGAATCTATTAGCAACTATAAAATTAAAGAAAAATGTGCTATCGAATGCTACTTTCAGAAGCATGGCCTTTGAATTATGAGATCATACTTTTAATAGAAGAACTCTAGAAGGGGTTTTTAGCTAAGGATGTAGGATAAATGCAAACATACCTACACAGAAATAAAATCAAACTATAAAATGGACAAAATCTTCGTAAAACTCATCTTTTCTTACTTTTTTTAATTTGTGACAAATACAGCTTTCATGAAATTATCCTAACGCTAGACTTACAGATATTCTTCTCTATTAATCCACATATTGGCAATTTGCATGCCCTTCGTTTCTTCTTGTAGATTTTATTTTCCATCTGGTGTTGCTTCCTCTTACTTTGGAATAATTCCTTTAGCATTTCTTATAGTGTAAGTCTACTGATAATGAAATCTGTTTCAGTTGCCCAAAAAATGTCTTTATTTCACCTTCATTCTCGAAGTATAGTTTAACTGAAAAGAGAATTCTGTAGTGATCGACCAGTTTTTTCCCCCAGAACTTTAAAGATAACAAACATTCCATTGGGTTATGGCTGTTACCTTTTTCTGATAATAAGTCAAACATCATTCGTAGTGTTGTTACCCTGTGCATGTATGCTGTTTTACTCTGTTTTCAAGGTCTTCCTTTTATCTTTGGTTTTTATCAATTTGACTATGATTTGCCTACATATGGTTTTATTTGTATTTATCCTCCTTAAGGGTTGCTGAGCTTCTTGGTTTTGTAATCTTGTATTTATCACTAAATTTGGGGAATTTCAATCATTATTTCTTCAAGTATTTTTTTCTTCCATTCTCTATTCTTTCCTTCTGAAACTCTAATTACACATGTGTTAGGCTACTTCATATTGTCCAACCACCTTTGTTCAATTTCTTTTCAATCATTTTTCTCTCTAATTATAATGGATAATTTCTTTTTATATGTTTTCAAGTTACTATTTTGCCACCTCTGATCTGTGCTCCCTATCATGAAATTTTTATTTTATATATTGTAATTTTGAATTCTATAATTTTTGTATCTTTTTTTAGTTTTCTCTGCTGAGATTCCCCGTGTATTTTTTTAAGTCTTTGAACATATTTATAATAGTCAATTTAGCAGTCCTTGTCTGCTAATTTCAAAATATGAGTCACTTTGGAGCCTATTTCTAATGATGCCTTCTCTCTATACTCTGGGTGACATTTTTTTCTGTTTTCTTATATGTCTAACAATTTTTATTGTATGCCGATCATTGTGAAACATATATTTGTAGCCACTCTCAATTATGTCACCTTCTTTTAAGAGTTTTGTCCCAGAAGACAGATAAATAACTGGTGAATCATTTTAGTTTTTTAGGCTTCGTTTTATTCTTTATTATGGCAGGACTAATTTGTACTGAGTCCTATGGCATGTGTCTTATTCCAGAGCTCAGCCCTTACTAATAGAGTATAGCCTTTCTGGAGTTTTAATAGAAAGTACAAAGTATTATACCTAGTCTGGTCTCTCCAATCCCGCTAAGTTGGAACTCTGTTATCTCTCAGACATATATTATCTCTGATATCAACATTTATCTCTCAGGCAGGCAGGCCATCTCTGCTAGGCCTCACTCAGTTTTACTCTGTGTATGACCATCCAAACCCTTGCACCACAAAGATCTTCTGCCCATCGTCTCCATGCAGCTGTCTGCCCCACAAATTGCAACCACGTTAGCAGCCTAGAACTCTAACCTCTGCCTCTTCATGTTAGGAAGACTGCCACTGCTCCATGGCAGGAAACGATGCTCAAGAATGCTGGAGAATTATGGAGTAATCAAGAGATAGCCCTCATATGTTTATTGCTCTCAAGGGATAACATTAAATATGAAATGTCTGATTTCGAATCAAAAGTGTAGTTTATTATATCTTAAACAAAAAGCAATACAATTAATCAAAGTATGAGCCTAAACTATCAGCACAGTTTTGCCATCTTAACAGGATCTTGTTTATGCCAGCAGTGAAGAAGCCTGGAGAGCGAGTGGCGATGAAATTACAAAAGGCATTTTCCACAGGTTGTTGAGAGTTGAGTATTTTTCCTTGCAAGAAGTGGTCCAAAGCCTGGAATAAGTGGTAGTCAGTTGGTACAAGTCACCCACTGGTGAATACAGTGGATGACAGTGACGAGAGTTTCCATGTCCAGCTTCTATAGTTTGAGTACCATTGTTTGTGTGACATATGGTTGAGCATTGTCTTGCAAGAGGATTGGCCTGTCTCTATTGACCAATCTGGGCTGCTTAATCACAAGCATCCTCATCATTTCATCCAACTGGTTGCAGTAGATATCCACTGTAAATGATTGACAAGGTTTCATGAAGCTGTAGTGGATAATACCAACGCCAGACTACCAAACTCTAGATGCCATTAGCTTTCCTGGATGAATATTTGTTTTTGGACTGTGTTTCAGCACTTCATCATTATCCAGCCATTGTGGCAAATGCTTACAACTGTCAAAAAGAAATGATTTTTCATCACATGTCACAATACAGTGCAGAAATGCTTCAACTTTATATTGTGACAGCAAAGAAAGACAATCTTCGAGAGAATTTCTCTTCTGATGCTCGTTTAATTCATGTGGAACCCATCTATCCAGCTTCTTTACCTTGCCCATTTGTTTCAAATGGTCCAATATGGTTGAAATAGTAACATTAAACCTTGCTGCTAATTCACGCATAGGTTGAGACGGATCCGTTTCCACTACAGCTTTCAGCTCATTATTATCCCCCTTGGTCTCAGGTCGTTTACACGACTCATTTTCAAGATTAAAATCACCAGAACAGAACTTCTCAAACCATTGACATACTGTGTGTTCATTAGCCCCCACATCCTTCCCAAACACTTCATTGATATTTTGAGCTGTCTACATTGCACTGGTTCTGCAACAGAACTCATATTCGAAAATAACACGAATTTTTGACTTATCCATGGTTTCACAAAAATTGCTCTAAAAAAATTTAAAAGATAATCACAAGCCACAAAGTATGTTTGAAAGACTGAGGATGTACCTTCACAATAAAAATGAAATAAGAAGCGTCAAAGTGAAATGTCAGTGAACTGTCAAACTTAGTACTTAAGGAAATTGGACGTTTGATACTTAATAATTTCATAGTTTGCTTCATATATTTTGTCCAATTTCATAATTATTTTCAGCAGATGGAAAAGTTCAATACCCAGTTACTATGACATGGCCACAAACAGAAGCCACCTACAGATATTCTAAAGGCTTCATTTAGCCAAGAGAGTGCTGTTCCAAACATTGTACCATTTATATATTGAGGAATATTTGAGAGATAGGGGTGATATTTTTATGGAAACATGTATGACATCTATTCTGTTTTGTAGACTTGATTGTACAATAATAGTGAAATCTTCCTAAATCCTAATTCTGTGTTTGCTACTGACTACCACTGTGAACATTTTGCTTTACTTTCTCTTTCTTAATCTCTCTCTCACATTCTCTACTTAGCAATAGATAATAGAATTCTCTTTCACCTGAAAACAGTAAGAATTAATTCATTGTGCAGAATATTTTGAAATTATACAAGAAAAGAGACTGTATATGCCCAGGACATTATTAATAATAGCCGCTTGAGGGATCATATTGCCAACAGGTAAAAACGTTCTCCGATAAATGGCATTCCTCCATTTCTGCCCCTTCACCATTTGGTCCAGGGCTGAGGGAAAGCTTTTAACAAACCCAGTTTCTATACTCTCTGTTTATGCTGACAAACTTCTGACTTCTATTAGACTTGGCAGCTTGTAAGAGGAAATGGACAAAGGTGGACCACAAGGAGTTTGGGGAGGCTCCAATTCAGAGGCTTTGTAATGAAGTTAGGAAGATTGAGGATGATAAAACAGTTGAAATGGCAACACACACATTCATTCACACACACACACAGGGAAATACCATGCACTTCAGTGTTTAAAAAAATAAAGATTTACTTTGAAGGGAAGTGAATAAATTTTTCGTATATTCTATATTGAATAACCCAACTAAGTTAATACAGTTGATTGGAAATAAATTGCCAGCAATTACCCTAAGGACCAAAGTTTAGCACAATAGTAAATCTGTTTGCCTACCTCATATCAACATTTTCCTCTAAACTGAGAAGACAAAGCAAATGGAAGATATGAATCTTATTTTTTAATTCTTTTTTATTTTTTGTTCCAAGGCCAAATAGTAAAGCGGGCCTTTCTCCTTTCGGCATCATCATCATGCCTTCCTCGGCCCCAGCATCCCAATTGACAGTGTCTCCCTCTGCAATGTAGTCATTCAGATTCTTGAGGATTTTTAAAAATCTTATCTATGAATAAAACAGGTTGTAGGAAAGGATCTCATCAATTAATTCTCACTATTCAATCTAATATTTGGTTATTTGAAATTTCACATATGTTGTGGGATTTCAAACAGCCTTAAACTCAAGAAATTTGAAGGAAAGCAAAACTCTTCTTCCTAATTTCATATCTTAGCGTATGGGCCTGGAATCTGCTATTCCACCCTGTCCTTCATGCTTTCAAGGAAATTTACATGTCATTTGAGGTGCTGCTTTTTCATTCCTTCTGATCAACAATACATATTCTATTTCTAGTTTCTTCGAATATTCTCAGGTTTTCTAGTTTTAGTTTATACTTTCTTTCCCCTAAAAATCAACCAATAATTTAACATCAAAAAGTCAGATTAGAGCTACTGGATCAAATTTCTCTAGTGCCAAAGTTGAATCTTGGCCTTCTATAACATCATTTTGAAAATGACAGCTTTTTATAGCAGTCTTCATTCTATGAATGGGATTTCCAAATTATTCCTCCAAACTCCTGACCAATCCTTCAAAAAGTTACATGCCACTTGGAATTTATCATTTAACCAACATTTGACAACTGTATGTGAGGCACTATGGAAAATACCCATCTACAGCATTGTCCTTGATACACAGTAGCTTACAATACAATGAAGAAGGAAAAATAATTTTCAATTTTAAAAAACTATGCAAGTAAAATATTAAACAAACTATAATCCTCATGATAAACTTAGCACAAAGTGTAGTTGAATTTGGCAAATGGAAGGATCCCTTACAGCTGGAGTAGTGTGGAAAGCGACAAGAGAAAGAAATTTTAAGCCAGATCTGCTAAAAACTAGTGAGTTTTAAATAATCAGCTATTCATAATAGTTTCTTAAAAACTTCTTGGGGAAAAAAATTGCCTTTTTTTCCTAGTAAAAGAGTTAATAATCCGATCATGCAATGATATATTCTGCCATTAAAAATGCCAGTATAACTACAGCCTCTGTTTACCCAAGTGAAAAAGACAGTCCAAGAGTAAGGGTCTTTGTTCCCTATAATTCTGTCAGTTGAAAAATTATGTCATAGTTAAATTGCATGTACTAGAACTAACCCTAACTCTGCTCCAGATTGGTTGGGTGGGCAGGCTGTGAGCACTCTCAGAAGCCCTTTAGCAACTTAAGGGTTTATTTCTGGGAAAGAGTGAGCATGGTTTCTGGCATTATATCTCTCAGATAGACCCTTTCCTTTCCTGGGATATACTACTTATTCATTGAGTCAAAGTGCATTTCATTTCCAACGCCAAGACCCCAGGCAAAGTCAAGAGAGGAAGAAAAATACATATTAGCATATGCAGAGCATAGAAATGCTTTGCACTCACATATTCCAGGGGTTATATTCACAGCAAATCTCTGAGATTCTATTAATGCACCGATTAATAAAACATTGGTGAGCAGGTTGCCTACAGAGAGGCTACACATGCTTGTTTACAGTTGACACATCACTCATTATCCCTGAATGGAGAACTTTGGCTGTGGAGCTGCGATTCTCCAGCTGCATATGAATATGGCTGCAGTAGGGAGCATCTTTATCTGGGGAATGTGCTGCTGGCTGTTTTCTAACAAAAAGAACCTGAACAGAGGTAGCTGATGCCCTTTCCCACAATCCCATAAGCTGTTACATAGAGATAAACAGTTGCATTGAATTAAAAATGTTTGTCTGTTTTTCAATGTTAAATTTTAATTTCTTCTTCTCTAAGTTTCTTAGGGCTTCATTTTAAGTAATGCTAAGTGTTCCTAAATTATGCATGGCCCTACATTTTAATCATTATAAATTCTGCTTTAAAGAAGAGGTAAATAAGAAAATACTAACACAGTGAATTTAAACATTGATCTAATTGATTTTTGATTTGTAATTCTCTAAGACCACATTAAATGTTACTTAAAGATGCCCTGTCGGAAGGCTTAAAGGAAAAATATTTTACATGAAATTGTTATCAGCCAACTTGCTTTTATCGTCTGTATAATTTTTAAATTTATATAATATATGTAATATGAGCAGGTTGCTTTTTAAGCCAAGCACTTAATATCAATTATCCTATTAAAGGAAACCCATAATATACTTACTTTCAAGATTTTCACAAATGATGGAAATAGTTGGTAGAAACAGAGACGCATATTTTTCCATCACTCTATATAAAAATGTGTAAGCATTTAGAATGTTACTTGACAGCAGGGATAATATTCATTTGTTTACAATTAAAGTACGTATCCTACCTAGGTATCTAGGTCACAGCCTAGCACACACATAGTAGATGTTCAATAAATATTTCATAGGTGAATGTATCTCTGAAGCTTTGAGGAAGGATAATATGTATGTTCCCTATTTAGTATTCTCCTGCACCAAAACTTAAGAAGCAAATGTAGGTCAGTTCAGGTCTACATCTCTCCCAGCTTCCTAGGGACCTACCTCAGTTGCCATTTTCAAATACAAAGGCAACATTTTATCTCGCATAATATAAAATATAATACAAAGTAGTATGAACTAAAATAAAATCTTAAGCCCCCCAGCTGACTGTATGGCTCCCCTTGGCCAAGGGGACAGCAGAAAATCTAAAGCTGAGTTGCTGGCCATGAGGAAAAAGGAGGTTAGACACGCCTCATTATGTCCCCTCCCTTTTGGAGTTACTCTCTGTAACAATAAGATACTAAATCATTAACAGGGCCTAAGGCCATATGAGACAAAGCTTAAATCACACCTGAAGGCCATCAATTTATTTAACAGATCACTTGAGCTTCGAGATAAAGGTCCTAAATGTTGGGTGACTTGTCTCTGATTAACAGACTTCCTTATCTTAACTTAAAACATTCCAAGCCTTTAGACAAAGCTTCATTTCTTTAGCCAATAACAAATCAAAGAATCTTTAAACTCACCTAAAACCTATAAGCTCCTCCACTTTGAGATATCTTGCCTTTTTAAGCCAAACCATTGTATGCCTTCCATGTATTGATTTATGATTTTACAGGTAATTCCTGTCTCCATGAATGAATAAAACCAAACTGTAACCCGGCTGCCTGGAGCATATTTTCTCAGGACTTCTTGGGGCCATCTGCTCTAGGTCACCCACATGCAGCTGAGAATAAACCTTTTTAAGTTATTTTACAGAGTTTGGGCTTTTTTTCCCCACCTGTTGGCAGTCCTATATCATCAAAGAATGTAATATGGGAAGAGCATCTGAAGGTAGTAGATCAGGCAGGTAATGAAATAAAAACAACCCATTTCTCTTCTTTAATTCCCATTTCCCATGCCACAAATAAAATAGCAAATAGTCATTTGCAAACATAGTTGTCATGGATGTCTATATTTCTTCAAGAAACATTTAGTGCCTTGCTGACTATCTTCTGTATTACAGACACTATGCCAGGCCCTAGATACACAACAATAAATACAACACAATAAATACAAAACAATAAATACAACATCTGTGAAATAGGTAAACAGATATGGACTATCACTTTTAGTGTGATGTGATATTTCACTGAAGTCTTCTTTGGCTAAGATCACTTTCCCAACAGAGAATTAAACTTTCTATAGACTGTAAGTTCATCTTTACTCTTTGAATAGTCAAACTTTCTTCACATTTAAAAGATGTCTATATTTTTTATAAATATACATAGAAAGCCTGTATTGATGGCCTTCTTTTAATTAGCTATTCTCTTTTATAAGCACATAAAACAATTGCTTTATAGAGCAATTTCTGCATCTCTATCATTAGCAATAATGATTGCAGTGTCTTTTGCCGTCCATGGCAGTTTTGCTTCAAAGAGAATTGCACACAAAGATCAAAGAGACCAGAAATTGATAAATGAAACAAAAAAAATTATATTAAAGTATCAACTTTTTAAAAAATTATTATCATTAGACTTTCTGATGCCCTGTGGCAGATCTCCCAGAGAGGTCCTGGGTTAACATTGAGTGTTCCAACGATTGCTGCCGTCATTGCTAAGATTCACACCTAAATAAATAAACAAAACATAACCCAGCTGACTGTGTGTCTCAAGAAAACAACCCATCACTTGCTCTATGTGAAAGGAACAGAAAGCAAGTGGACAGCTGGGTTTTAAAGGGCACTGCTAACACAAGAAGGGAGAAATGTCAAAAATGTTGAGGTAAACACTTGGACTAGCTCCTGTCTCGATTTTTTTTGTAGAGTTTTTTTTCTTGGTACCTTAAAAATCCTAAATGCTGTGCCATTTCATTTATTATCATTAAGCACACAAGAAAACAAACATAAATTATAATAGCAACAGAAAATAATTCTTGAACAAACTACAACAGGACTATAAAACAAGAATAAATAATTTGGGGGAGGGACATAGGAAAGAGCACTTGGACTTTTCTGGTAGTGACTGTTGAGTCTTAAATGATATGTGGATGTTTGCCAGAGAAATAGGCCTAGAAGGGCATTACTGGCAAAGAAAATAGCATGAGCAGGAGCAAGGGGTCATCAACATCCTGATCATCTACTAACTGCACATAGTTTAAAATGTCTGGAACTTAAGGCTCGAAGGCCAAGGGGCCTGAAGCTGATGAGCACAGTGAGCAGTAGGACTCGAGAGCTGGTCAGGGGCAAGATCCTGGAGCGCTGAGAAGAGCTTTATAAGAAGTCAATTCTTAAACTTGCAGGCAAAGGAAAGTCAGTATAGATTGGCAGGAGGAGGGCCACTGTGGAAAGTAAGAAAGATTGTGCATCTGAGTGTCTCCTCCAATGGGATACCATTCAAACTGTTAAGATTTGCTAATTTACCTGAGTGCACACAGGTAGGTATGAGTTTCAGGCATCCTGACCGAGTCAGGGAACAGCTCAGAGAGCCTCTCCTTCATGAAACCCTACTAACACACAAGCGTGCATAAGGAGGAAAGCAGACAGACACACTGGACCACACACACAAGGACAATAAGGACACGTGGCTGTACCCTGTGGGAAGAATGCTCCCAGGGCCCCATGCTGTTGCATGTCTCACCTACCTCTGAAAATAATAAACATATCTCATCTGTTGGGTAGGGAGGTAAGCAAGCAGAGTGAGTGTGCTCATCAAGGGTTTGCTCTAGTGCTAGGGATCTGGGGGTCAGAGAATGCAACAGTAGGTCCATGGGTCCATGGGTCCATGTGTTCACACGTGCATGCAACTGAACTGCCCCATAATAAGGCTTTGGAAAGTTCCTTGGGAAAATCCCAGTTTACTGTCAAAAACATGATCCTCACAGCAGGGCTTTGTCTGATTCTCAATGGATGTGTATGTTCCAGTCTATGATGTAAAAAGAAACTTAATTTATGGAATTGTCCAAAGCTGCAATCTACCATACACACCCCAGAACTAGCACTCTTTACACTCCTTGAGAAGTGAGAGCCACAGCAGGAATTTCCTAAAACTGGCTAGAGGAGGCAGCCACCAGCAATCACACTTTCCCCATCATTTATAGTTGTACAGGTTATACAATAATGAATTTAAAATTTTTGAACTTGAGAAAGGGGCATCTTTTCCTAATTCACAAAAAGGTGCTTTGGAGGCTGGCAGCAGCTCTATAGGAACTTACTGCTGTGATCCTGCTGCAGATTACAAGAGCCTGGTACAGTGGGGATAGAAAAGAGGCAGCAGCTTTGACATGTTAAACAGGTAGACTCTACAGGGTTACTGGCTAAGTAGAAAAGGATAGCAGGGTGTGAAATGGAGGGGACAGAGATAAGGGAGAGTTTAGGGCATGCAGACCTTGAGGGGTCTGAGGGATGTGTTGGTAAAGCTATTTAACAGGGAGTTGACCTAGAAGTCTGGAGCTCATGTAAATGGTAGCTGAAACTATGAACATAGATGAGTTAGCCCAGGAAGGGGGTGGGTAGAAGGATTAGGGAGGACAGGTGCTAAACAATAGAATTTAAGATGTTGTCAAAAATGAAGAATCAGAACAGAAGCCTAGGAAGTTGTAACAGGTAAAGAATAGTCAAGATTTTAATTAAGGTCAAGTAAAATGAGGATGACAGTGGGTTTATTCAATTTAGAACCTAGTAATCAGTAGTAGCTTTTTCTAGAGACATTTTGTTAGAGCAGAGGAGGCAGAATCTTAATTTCAGTAGGCTGAGAGCATCTAAGATTAGAGGAATAGGGGCAATGCCACAGGCAAATGTTTTAGAGTGCTCATCTATGAAGGGAGGGATGGGGATGTGATGGTAGAAATGCAGAAATGGTAACAGAGTTCATTGCGTTTTGTTTTGTTTTGTTTCCAAATGGAAAGGAAAAGACTCCATAAAAAGGGTAAGCTTACAGATACAGCTGAAAGACAGGGATATAGACTCATATCCAAGTTGCTGCCTTACTAAACACAAAGTAAATGACTCAGCAGAGAGACTACTGGACTTGGCATTAGAAAAACTAGACTCTGACCCCTACATCCATTTGAAGTACACTTTGGTCACTTTACCACTTTGGTGCCCATTCTTCACTAAGAGCTACATTGCAGTTGTAAGGACTTGGTGAGAATACCTCTGGGAGAGTACCTGGTGCAGTGGTGCAGTGTGCCTTTAGTGAATGGTTTTGTGAGTCATTGTCCCATCAAAGGTCTGGTTGGGGATGGACCATCAGTGTAATCGCTGTTGCTTTCTTTGCCATTTTTATTCATATAATTTTTATCTCTTTAGGAATTTGGTGACAAGCTCTGTTAGTCTGTTCCTCCCTTATTTGAAGGGCAGGCCAAAGATCCAGTTTGGAAATGAGAGAGGAGGACTAGCAGCAACATTGGCTCCACCATTGATATCTCCCAGAAGTACAGAAACAGGACTCATGAAGATGTTGACAAGACTCCAAGTTCTTACTTTAGCTTTGTTTTCAAAGGGATTTTTACTCTCTTTAGGGGACCATAACTTTCTAAGGAGGGAGATTAAAATAGAAGGTGACCTTGTTTTAGGGGGCCTATTTCCTATTAATGAAAAAGGCACTGGAACTGAGGAATGTGGGCGCATCAATGAAGACCGAGGGATCCAACGCCTGGAGGCCATGTTGTTTGCTATCGATGAAATCAACAAAGACAATTACTTGCTGCCAGGAGTGAAGCTGGGTGTTCACATTTTGGATACATGTTCAAGGGATACTTATGCATTAGAGCAATCACTGGAGTTTGTCAGAGCATCTTTGACTAAAGTGGATGAGGCTGAGTATATGTGCCCTGATGGATCCTATGCCATTCAAGAAAACATGCCACTGCTCATTGCAGGGGTCATTGGCGGCTCTTACAGCAGTGTCTCCATACAGGTAAGATTGGCCAGTGCTGTTGCAGATAGGCTGTGTCTCTTTGCTTTTATGTCTTGCGGGAACAAAAGGAGAATATCCTGCTAACTTCATCTGTGGATGATATTGAACAAGGTAATTATTATGGGAATTGGATAATATAGGTTTGCAGACAGAACATTTTTCTACCAATGAAAAGTATTTACAAGTATATCAGCATAACAAAATAGCATAGCTATTGCAGCATAACAAATTTCCCTCAAATTTGGTGGTTTAAACCATTTATATTAGCATACAAGTCTGAGGATCAGCTGGTGTGAGCTGATGGAGGCTGGGTTTAGCTGGAGGTGACTATGCTCCAGGTTTTCTCTTATCCTCCTCCTCCTCCCAGCAATGTTCTTCTCCGAGTGATGGAGAGGTGCAAGAGAATGCAAACTCAACTTCACAAGCCCCTTTCAAGTTTCTGCTTGCTTCACATCTACTAACATCCCATTAGCCAAAGCAACTCAAAGGGTTCATCCTGGAGTCAAGGAGCAAGTAACTATGCCCTGTCCACAGTACAAATGCTGAAAGTTACACAACAAAGTGTCAATGTAAGATTAAGTAATGATTAGAAGACATTGATGCAATCAAACACAAGAAGGTATAATCATATCACAGAACTTTGCGTTTCTTTTTCAAAATAAAGCATCATTTTGTTCAGAGATAAAATATAAACAATTTCTCAGGATACGAACCTAAAAATGTATGCAGAGAAGCCAGATGATTACTAACACATAAACAAGAAAATCGTTTTAACACGCAACTTAAACTAGGGAATAAACACTGATAATTGGCTCTCATAATTTTTCTGGGGAAAGAAAAAACAATATTCAAACTCTTGTGATGCTCACTTAGAGGGTTACTGAATTTTAGATATATAAAAGTGCTGAAAAATCATCTAGCTCAACTTTCTCATTTTTCTAATCCCCAGAAAACCAGAAAGATTTTCATGAAAATGCCCACTGATAGGCAGCACAAGAACTAGAACTCAGATCTTTTGTATTTTTGTGCCTTTTTTAACTACCTCATATGATTTCTATATGTTACCTTAAGTTCAATATTTTATCTGGTGAGAGCACTGATGTCACAGTAATCAAAGTCTATGATTCTAAGAGTCATACACTTTGCCTCCTACCAAATTACTATAATCGAAGCCCCAAGCACTAAGGGAAACCATATTACACTCTTGTTGTCTTTATATGTCACAAACCACTTAAATTGTCTCTATTTGCATTGGAATAACCTTATTTCTATATCCCAGATTTGTGGCATTTAAAATTCTAGGTATAATTCTGTGCTGTTCTAAATGAGCTATTTCAAATTTCTTTCCTTCTTCAGAGCACACAGTCATATTATGAGTAATTAGGATAATTGGTTTTTCATAAACATCCTTTGAGTTCATTAGATGGATAGAAAATATTGCACATCTCAAAGCACATCGTGTTAACTTTGCCACTGTTTCCATACTTGGATCAGGAGAGATGGAATTTGCTATTTGAGAAAAGAGAATTTGAGAAAAGAGATCTGTCATACTTCAATCATAATTTTATCAGATGAGTGCCAATCATTTCTTAAACATTTATATTATACCCAATAAAACCACAGTAAGCAATTTCATATGTGCTTTTTCTGACCTTAGTTTCTCCCACTGCAGTAAATGGTACTCTACAGCAGATGTGTAAATATCAATTTATCCAAGGTAATTAAGAAACTATGCCTTGCAAATAGACTTTTGTAATCTAATTTTACTCTTTTACTATATGTGTACTTCTCGGAAGAGGTCAACTGGTTTAGGAAAAAAAAAAATGTGGGCTATTAAAACCCTGTACTTTTTTTCAAGGGAAGAAGCACTTCTTACTCATCAAAGGCCTTGGCTTATTATTTCATTTCTCTACTCAGTATCACTATGAAACCACAAATGCTGATATGGTTTTTATCTCCAGAGTATAAATAAAAAACCCAAACTGTCACACTATAATGGAAAAGGTACATATTTTGTCATCAGGAAGACTGGGATTTGAATTCCAACTCCACCATTTACTGGTTAAGCTGTAAAATGAGAAAAATAGCATCTATCTCAAAAACTTGTTGCAAGGCTATATTAAGAAAATCTATGGCAAATGTTTCACCAAAAATTAACAGATTCAATTAATGGTAATTATTATATCCTTAAAACTATAGGAAAAGTCAGTGGACAAGCTACATCTAAAACCAACTCTGTGGCCTTCCTCATGGCCAAGCAGTCCCATGAAGTTATTGCTGGTCCTCCATAGGGTTAATCAGCAAGTCAATCTGTATTAAGCTCCTACTGTGTGCATTGCACCATGACAGGGGTTACAGAGAACACTAAAGTCATATAGAATACAAACTTGACCTTAAGAAACTTAAAATCTGGCTGAGGGGTCCAATACTAGTATGAAATATTATAACATTGACTATAATTCCGAATATTTCATGTAGCTCACAAGGTAAGAAATGACTTTTAGAAAGGTTTTGAGGATGAGTAATAGAATGAAAGTTGCACTGGAGAAAGGCTAATAGGGCCATAGTGTAAACGAGATGCCGGATCTGAAGAGGCTGATCAAATGTCCACGTGCAAGAGGACAGAAACCTTGACAGGAGGAAGAAGGGAAAGGAGAGAGGCCTCCCTCCTCCACAGCTCCCAGGTTTCCTGACTACTCAGACTCTGATAAGGCCACACACTGGTCCAGGCCAACGTAGTGCCGGGAGTTGGAGCAATTAGTCTATACACTGACCCCCAGGCACCCTTCCAAGGAACCCTTCCACACAGGGCCTGGCCTTTGGCTAAGCATCTTGAAGAAAAAGATGTTTTAAGAGGCTCTTCTATAGCTAAGAATTAAAGTATGTTATCCCTTTGAAATATATATGCTGTCTAATAAGAATTCTAACAAATATAGCCAGTGGTGACCCAAAGCAATAAATTCCTAATGACGCATTTGAGGACCTCTTGTCCACTAGTGAGGGAAACATTTCACCGGGGAGGATTTCTCTGTATTTTTCTTGTACTCACACACTGCTCCTGTGACTGACTCTCATCATACACTCTGGGGTCTGGGAACTGTGGTGACAGCTGGTGGCACTGCCATCCATTTTTACCTACTTTTGACTCCTGGATATGCACTGGGAATTGTCTTTGCTTGAACTGATGGGGGTGGGGAGAAAAAAGAGGGTGAATCTGTGGAAGAAATAAGTGAGTACAAATCTATCACATAATTTAAAAAATTTCTACCATCTAATTGCAACATTCAGTCCCAAAGCAAAGTTTTCATTTACAAAATTGCCTGCTGAGAGAAAACTTTAGAGAATGATAGCATTTGTACATCTTCCCTTTTATATCAATAGTTGGGTCAGTTTAGACATTGTAATCTCCCCATTTGGGCTTTATCAGCAGGACTGCTTCAGGAGGTGCTTTCTCTCCAGCTTCTTCTTTTCTTATCTTCCCACTAAAGGAGAGGCATTCTTCAGGAAGTCAGCCCAGGAGATACCCCTGCTGTGTTGGTTCTTACAATAGGCAGTGTTTGCTGATAATGAAAACTGCATGAAAGGGGGAATTCTAAATGACTTGCTGGCTTAAGTTGTAACACCACTGATGAAGAAACTGGATAATTACTTTCCCAACACTTATTAAGTACAACAAATCAGTCTGTGGTGGTCCCTTTTATAAAGCAATTGATTTAATTGATTTCTTAATTCAGTAATCAATGGAAGCTAGCACCAAAATCCTTCTATATTAGCGAATATACATGGGGTCTATTCATCCTCTCTGGTGACTAAGTTTCTTTTAAAAGAATTTTTAAGACCGTACCCTGCTCTTTTTTAAAAGCCTGCAATCCACCCACTTCAGGGGAAAATAGTATTCAAGAAGAGAATCGGGTCGGTTGCCTTTAGCTAGACAATTGTCTACACGGTATTTATTTTGAAGCAACGTTTATGCTTGTGCTTTTCAAATAGACCGTAGTTAGCTCCTACATTGTCCAGTTGAAAATGTTCCTTGAAATGTTACTCATTCTTTTCAGAGAATGTATCATTTCCTCAGTCTTTCTTGCCTAGATGGAGCAAATTTTAGCTGGAACGTGGCAGGTATAAATTGACCTAGTTATTGCTTTGTCCCTGAGTGTTAAAGTGACTTCAGCAACCAATGGGGATTTAGGTTAGAGGGCATCTAAAAGTTTGGCTCATAGAAAGGACAGAAGAGAGCCTTAAAAGGATCTTACTACACTTTTCCTCCTATCCCTGATATGGCCAGAATTTCTAGCACTGTCTACATCCCAGGAAGAGTCTAACTCTGGGAGATGGTCATTATGACATAGTTTACCGTGACATGGATTTGGACATGCCATGCATTGCTCACATTGTATCCCTGAGAAGACTAACTCCTGAAGCTAAATTCCTTGCAGTAAATTTGATAAATTTTAGCTATATGGGATAGGAGGATGAACACATAAACATATCACTCTATTATATTTCCTCCATTCAATTCCACAGAGCTAAAGTAGACCACCACTGATTGATTTATATTAAGTATTGCCTTCTTTCAGTGATTAATTCCTCCTTTAAATTCAAATGTTTTGGGGAAAAGTCACACATGGATTGCTAGTCTTATTATAGGAGCATCAGAAAAATAATTGCAGAACTTGAGGGCGCAAAAGCCTTCATATAGTTAGCTATCTCCAAGTACCAGATAGACCACTGAATGGAAACAGTTAAACTTTCTCTGTGGATAAATAGACTGACTCTACAGCAGAGTTTCCCAACCTTGCGGCTATTGACATTTTTGGCTGGGCAATTCTTTGTTGTGTGGGGTTGTCCTGTACATCGTAGGATGTTTAGTACCATCCTTGACCTCTGTTCATTAGATGCCAGCAGTACTCCAAGCTGTGACATCCCAAAAGGTTTCCATTCCCTGGCAAGTTACAAAATCATCCCCTTTCCTGAGAATGACTGATCTAGAGCAAGTCATATTTAGAGCCAACATAAGGAAGAGTTTTTATAAATGAAATAGACAGCCTGGAAGGAGAGGGGTGGAAGGAAGTGAGTCCTCTGTCACAGGAGTTATTTAAGCAGAAGCTGTCCTATTATTGAGGAGACTGAAGCAACATATTAGCATTTGAACTACATGACATTTAAGGGTCTTCCTTACTTTTATAATTATATGTTGCACTATCAAAATTCTCTCCTATTAGGGTATAAGTGATTACAAAGGAAGTATTAATATTTAAAACAAGAAGAGAAATAATAATAGGCTCTTTCCTGTCAGAATGACTTTGAAGCAGAAGTCCAGTCAGTTATTTCACTTGGTTATAATAGCATTTTTGTGAATTTGATGAATTAAGCACTTCATTTGCCTACATATTGCAACAAGGGTTGCATTTATTAAGGATATATATTTTAGGTACAATACAACATTATTATGGAGAGTCTTGGTAACATGGAATAAAGAGAATGTAAAATAAAATTTTAAAATAGTAGACATCTTATAAGCCCTAAAGGATGCATAAGCAAATTGGGAAACATCAGGTCCATACATGAAATAGGTGCAATTGTAAGACCTGAGTATCAATTGACAACATAAATACTAGGAGATGAGAAAGAATAACAGACTGAACAGAAAAGAATCGAGTTGGACAGGAAAAAGACTTTTAGATCTCTGTAGACAGAAAACCTTCCTTTGAAGTCTCCCTGCTTTCTTATAGTCTACAGGATGGTATGCGCACAGTCTTTCACAAAAGAGAAAACACAGCCTTTCTGCCACCTAGAATGTAATGTCCTTTTGCTGTCTGTATGCCTTGCCAAATCCAACACTCCTTCAGTCCTTGGTTCAAACACTATACCTTTTGAGAAACCTTTCCCAAGCTCCCACTACATAAACATACATCCATCACTATCTTATTAAATATAATTTTTCACTTGCACATATATTTTCCACAAAACTATTAATATAAGCTACTTGAATTTAGGAACATATCTTTTTTTTCTTTATATTGATGGAACCTAGAATAATGCCGAAACCTGGTACAGAGTAAGTATTTTTTGAATGAATTTAAAGAATTGATAACCTGCTTACAATTGGTAAGAATTGAAAGATGTTGACTTGCTGTACTTCCAGAAGGCTAAAAATCCATATGCAAATCTTAAATTCGGGCTCACAAGCATGACCTGCCTATCTTAGATCAGTCTAGATGTTCCTAAGTGAAACTAAGCATTTCCTACAATGGAAAACTAGATTTGATATGAAAGACAGATAATGTAGCAAGGTCAGCATGTGGGACGAAAATCCCTCCCCCTCCCCACCTCTACTGCACACATGTGCCACAAGATGCCTTGATTTGAGAGCAGCTGTAGGGGTTCCACACCATTTGTCCTTTGACCAACTGTTCCAGAGAAGACTATCCAAGATTCAACACAACTGGACAGCCAGGGCCATCTGGGATGATGTTAGAGCCCCATCCTTCTTCTAATCTAGCTCTATTTCCCCACAGAAAGAATATGCAGAGTGCCCACCATATGCCAGATGCAGTACTGGTATCTAACACAAAGGAGGAGAGAACACCATCATGTCCTCAAGGAGAACAGAGTGACCGCATTAGAAGTCCATTTGCTAATCTGTTACTAGTGCCTCTATCATTAGAAAAGTAAAAATGGCAATTGCATTTAGTGAGTTTAAAATTGCAAAAACAATGATTATAGCAGGGATAAGTTACTACTATAAACTATTTTTAGTGTGTGTTTCTTGGAAAATTTCAGCACAATAATTAAAACACAGTGTGCAGACCGACTAGGATTTACTTAACCCCTCATCGTCTCTTTCCTCACGTCTAAGATAGGGATGTTAATCGCACCTCTCTCACTGGGTTCTTGTGGGAATTAAGAAAATACATGAAAAGCAATAAAAACAGTGCCTTACATACTAATCCAACATTCAACATTTTAGTAGATATTATTATCTGTTAGCTTTTTTACTTTCAACATCTCCCACCCGGGTCCAAGAGGAACTGAGACTCACAAAGGTCAAGTGCCAAGTTCACGTTTCTATCACTTTACAAGTAGCGGAATCGATATCAGAATCCAGATAGCTTGCCTCCCACGTTGAGCTTCCTAATCACTCCCTCACATAGTCTAAGCTTCAGAAAAACTGACTCAAAAGTTATCTTAGATAGAATCTTTTTATTTCTTTCCTTCCCAGACTTTCCATTCTAAAGCAATTTCGCAAAGCTGATTGTTTTAAAACCTCCCTCCATTGCTCCTGCTTCACCTCCTCCAAGAAAGGGCAATGCTGTTCAAGGACTTTATCGCAGGGAGGGAGGCACCAGCAACAGCAATTAAAAATGCTTTTGTTAACATTATTTCATTGTAGAAATGTCTCATTAGAGGTAATTTTCTAAGATACACTATTTTTTTCTTTGCTTTGAGGTTAATTTCTTTCTTAATTAATTCCCCTTCTGTCATGCCTTTCTTCGGAAACTCGTGAAAGACAAGAGGTTACCATCAAGACCACTGTTCCCAGGGCATCAGTTCACAGGGCAATAGAACGGCCCATGCCTGTGAACAGGCTTATATTGCAGGTCACACGTCTATGATGGAGGTCATAGAATGAAAAGCAAGGAATACAGACATTCCTAAGAGAGCAGCAAGTGTTTTATGCTATAATTATAGATTAATAGATAAACTATTCAATAATTGAAATAAGACTCCTGATACTTTTAGTTAGACCTCAGATATGATTTTGCTTTAATGACACAAAGTTCTCTTTCCAAATTACCATTAAATATGTGCCTTTTTAGTGGATCAATATGTACAAGGTTCAGTATTTCAATGTGGAAGGAGCCAGCTCTTAGCAGTTAATAATAATGAAAGTCCATTGATTTAATGTAGCAGAAGTGCTTCTACCGATCTATAAAAAAAAGTGCCGTTGAAAATTCACAGAGTATTTTTCCAATTAGTGGACTTTGAGAATTTAAGAATAGTGTTCCAAAAACACCTGCAGTGAAACTCTAAGCAAGCAATACTCCAGGCGGTATATCAGTGGGACTTCAAACGCTAAAATTGTGGTGTCGCTATTTTTGACATCACCACCTGGTATATCGTGGAAATCCCTCTGTCACTAGTAACAAAGTCTTGATTCTTGCCAACTCTTTGACTCCACATGCCAATAGATGGAGCGATGCAGGGGAGACTACAATAGCAATAACACCTTCAAAAATCATATTTCAAACATAGATCAGATTTCTTTGCCAAGTAATCAGAATGGCAAAGCATCTTGGGAGATTTGCCATCCCTTAATAGGTTTGAACTTACAGAGCGTGCATCCCAGGCACTAGTTGGTTCCTCCCAGGCACGGTGCCTCCAGTGTAGGTAGATGCCATCAGGTTCACAATGAGGCTCCATAGAACACAAACTAGGCAATTAAGCTCTCCCAAAATGGAAAACAGATGTGGTTGAAAAGTGATCTAAAATCTGTTCAGAATTTTTCTATAAAAAAGTAATTTCCACCTAAATAAAAAATATACATATGCATTAAGCACATAGTACCTATGTTTACAAAGTAGTTTTATGAAATATCATTTATATTAATACAACATTTAAAGAAATGCAACAATAAACGCTGCAGGTTTGTAGCATCCAGAGAATTTCAGCTGTTATCAATGGCTACTTAACTGACTCTCAGCTCTCATTTCTACGTTAAAGAAAGTTTTTTGTTATCTTTTCGGAGATGCTTCAAGGAATTTAAAACTTCTTCAACCTTTCCAATTACATGACTTTCTCCAACAACCGTTATTATTTATGCCTTGCTTCTGTTCAAGGATTGAAGGTGATCTGTAATGACACAAAGAGGAGAACAAATTAAAATATAAATACTTGAGTAATTACTATCAACCAAATAAAATAGCTGTAAGCAGTTTCAAAATTTTTAAAGCTACAATCTTGATATTTCTATTGTTAACTTATTTATTTTATTGAGATCACATGGTCCCTGGCTTTCAAGAACTCATAGCCTAAGTCAGAATGAATATCTTGTCCATCCAACCACCATTCCCTCTTGCTTTTCAGGTTGGATGTCATTTACTGTAGTCTTTTTAAAACATAACTTTTGTCATGTCATTTCCTTAATAAAAATTTTTAATAATTTTTATCTCTTAAAGAATAAAGTTCAAAATACCTAAAATTGCATATAAAATACTAGCAGTCTGACCACAATCCGTCTATCCTTCCTTATTTTCTACTAATCCCTTTTTTCTTTTTCTTTTTTTCTTTTTTGAGACAAAGTCTCACTCTGTCACGTGGGCTAGAGTGAGTGCCATGGCATCAGCCTAGCTCACAGCAACCTCAAACTCCTGGGCTCAAGTGATCCTCCTGCCTCAGCCTCCCTAGTAGTTGGGACTATAGGCATGCGCCATCATGCCCGGCTAATTTTTAGTTATCCAGCTAATTTCTTTCTATTTTTTTTTAGTAGAGATGGGATCTCGCTCTTGCTCAGGCTGGTCTCGAACTCCTGAGCTCAAACAATCCACCCATCTCGGCCTCCCAGAGTGCTAGGATTACAGGCGTGAGCCACCGCGCCCAGCCATAATGCCTTTTTTCTTACCTGCAAGTCAGCATCCTACCCTCTACTAATGCCTGCAAGGCACTGGGTACCCTGATAATACTGAACTACCTGACACTATTAAAGCAAATGTGCACTTTTCCATCCATGTCCCTGTGTTCTCTCTTCTACCTAAAAACATCTTTCCTCTTCCTCTTCCTGGTAAACTTTCATTTATTCTTCAAGAACAAGCCTAAATGTTACCTCTTCATGGGGGCCTTGCATGCCTCACCTGGAATGTAATTAGCTGCTCTTCCCCAGTGTTTTTGTTTGTATGCATATTTCTTAAAATTTTATCCTTAGCTATGTTTCTTTGTCTCCCACCAGACTATAACCCCCTGGGGGTACATTGCTTGTCCTAGAAAACCTAGGTTTTAGAATACTGCCTTGTATTATTGGCATCAATCAAAGTTTGATGAATGAGTGACTGCTGAATTAGTCATGATCATCTCTGTTCACTTCTTGAGCATTTACTATGTGCTAGCCAGTGAGATAGGGACTTCACAGGTGTTACCATTTAATCCTCACATAGCTTCATACACCAGTGATTACTACTACTTCCTTTTTACAGATGAAGAAACTAAAGCATAAAGAGTTCAAATAACATGCTTAAAGTCGCACAGGAGCTGGGATTCCGATACTGGTCTGTCTGATACCAACCCTGTGCACAGAACCACTAAGCTATTTGCTCCTTTTTTTGCCTGACAGCTCTGTTGAAGTAATGGACAGTTAAGAAGGAAATCAGGAATAACACAGTTCCATTTGCAACAAATAATACGGCATCTATCTCTCTGCCCTAAATTATTGCCACAAGACTTCAGAAGTAAATAATGACCATTTAAAGAAACATTAGGCTATAGCTCTCAGCTCCTCCCAAACATACCCAACAGCTTTTGTCCTTTGGTTAACAAACAACAAAGATAGGGATGCCTTTTTTATTGGTAAGGCAATATTTGTCACATTATTGTTATACAAGTGACTTCAGGAGCCAGGGAAAAATATGGATTAGTTCAACTTAAGGCTCTTAAATCTTCAAGAGACATTGTCAGAAATCAATATCTAAGGCACTGAAGGATGTGTTCCTAACATGTCTTTTGGCGTCAAGTCACCCTGGGAGTGATGCTTTTGTAGGTGTTTCTGGCAAATACAGACACGCTTCAAACTAGATACGACATAGATCTTTTGACTCCATTTTTACCAGAACCCAAACCACTTCAGTTCCATGATTTCTCTTAAAAATTAATCCATGGAGAAAAAGGAGAGCAAAGAGCAGATGCAGACTGATTCAGTGGGCAAAATACCTTCTTGTTCATCTTGTAAGTACCTACCAAGCCTGCATGGAAACAAAGTTATCCCCCTGATAGTGCTTTGTTATTAAGGGAGCAAGACAGACACTTGTTGAATGCAGAGTGGCAGTGTCATGGCAAGAAACCTGACATGTCTTATAATGTCAGTCTCCTGAAATGTGATTCAAGGAATCATTTGCGGTCTGCATATCCTTTCAGCGTGTGAGAACATCAAAATAGATAACTTTACTATTCTTAAGTCCTTTAGTTTCAAATGAAGAAAACGAAAGTGTCTGACTATCTGGGTTAGCAAACAACAGGTAGTGAGTGCAATGATTTCAGGGCTGACTTTGAGCTATTTTTGAAGATTTCTTCCATGATCAGGGAGTCCTTTATTTGGAATATCCATGCAAAATTATTGGCACTGAGTTATGCTACTGAATGGGAATAGCAATATGTATCTCTGATCCAAGTGTTTTTGGGGCCCACTGCATATAAAAGTTGGTGGCTTTTGAGATTATACTGAGTAAACTGGCATTGGCTATACTTCATTATAGGATTTCTTAAGTCAAGATTAATTTCTGGCCTTCAGACGTGTGCTCCAGTTGACTGTTTTCACGTAAAATGTTCCCAGATGTGCTGCAGGTAATGTGGCCCCAAAAAAACAAGTGACTAATCCTTTTTGCAATAAAAATATGATTGGCGTCCTTTATGGGCAGATAACACATGTGATATGAACAGCTTGAATTCCTCAGGCAGTTTCTCAAGTATATACCACCTCCAGTTCCAGCTTAAAATGCAAGCCAATCTGAGATTTTGTACAGCTAATAGTGCAACCTGACGAGTCTGAATAAGGAGGCATTGAGGCCTTTGCACATCACTACTTCTAGAACTTGTTTTATGTAATAACCTGAGTTATGAGATAGCAGATGGTTCAAAGTGCAGCACTCAGTGGTTCTCTTCCAGATTCATGTGTAAGAATTTAATAAAAAGAGCTAAACAAAACATTCAGCACTGCATGTATGACAAAGAAATTAAAGGTGTAGGCTTATTCTTAGAAAGCCCCAAAGAGATATGTTAACAGCATGGAGTACAAAGGCAAATCCACAGAGGTTATTATCAAGTCTTCAGATTCCCAGGACAGTAGCAATGGTTTATTTTTCAAATGTATATAGTTCAGCCCTGTAAATAGCATTTTTCTTGGAAGCAAGCATTTGATGCCTGTTTGCCATCTGGAATTTTTGTAGCTAAGCTTAGGTTTACATAAAAGCCAACTATTGTTGTTTCCTTTAAGGTATATTAGCCCAAACTCAAAAGCCAATAACTATAAAACTTCTGAAAAGAATCCTTATGATAGAAAACCACTTTAGTGGGAAACAATTCTACTAGACTCTACATGTGCACAGTCTTTTTGTCTTCTGTTGAAAAATAAAAATCTGGCATAGTGTCACCACAGAAAGCACAGAGTTCATGTTTGAAATTGTTACATCATGGATATCCTGAGTAGGAAAAGTGACCACGGAACTGATGTGGGGGCTCACAGGTGACTCTGAAATTTTTCAATTCACATTCTTTTTTTCCATAACAGGAAAAGGATAGATGACTGCCTAAAGTCTTTCCCATAGTTCACACTGTTTTGCTCCTATAATCAGAGCATCATTGAAATGAAGCATGACACCCAGGATCTTAAGAAGAAGAGTCTCTCAGACTTGCAGAAAAAAAGGTCAAGAGAAGCAAAAGTCCCAAATCAATTGGCCTTTAGTTCAAAGTTCCCAGCAGCGAGTGAGGATGGCTTGGATACCTACAGTAGCATCACTCCACAGTTGGATATTAATTATGAGAAAGATAAAGTTTAGACATTCCCAACGCAAGAATAATAAGTGAGCAACCGATGTGAGCACTGAGTGTTTGACTCATTAGGTACCTTGTGATGCATTAGGTACATGATGCATTTGTCTCCAGAAAAACCTTACGTTCCCAGCAGATCTTACTATCAGTTTATATGGTGGAGCCTACCTTAGGTATATGTTTCTATGAATCTTACTTTAGGTATTTGTGATTGGAAGACTAATGCTTCAGGGATAAGGCCCTTCATTTATTTTCCTTAGAACAAAAAGCAGTTTCTAGCCTTAAGGCCATTGGCACAATGTATAGATCCATTTGGTATAATATTGACTTCCTTTTGTGTACTCCTAGTTATACAGAAAATCTTGAGAAATTGATTTTAATGGTATGAAAACCTTGGCTACAGATTCCTAAAGGTCTAAACCAATTCCTTGTCTTATGTGTCATCTCATTTGGGTAGGAAAAAAAATTGAATATGATTAGTGAAGGAAGGATCCACACTGCACAACAAATTGTTGTTCGTAGTGTTTGAGAGTAACTTTCCAGATCCCCCTCCACCCACACACACAGAAACCTATGCTTTTAATTAGAAAAGGTTACATGGCAGAGCAGCAAACTATCAATGCATTCATCAATTCATTCATTTAATAAACATCAGGGAGCACCTCTACACTTTGTGAGGCATTTGAGTATATAGATTTATAATCCACACTCCCTGTGCTTAAGCCTTCTCACTCCAGTGAAGAAATTAGTGAATAATCTAGAAATCACCACAAATTTTAATTAATGCCATGAGAGAAATAGATAAAGGAGTGAAAGAAGCTCAGAGAAAGGCCACACAAGTGAGCCTAAAGTGAGGCACCAAGAAAGGCTCCTTAGAGGAGGAGCTCTTGAATGGATTGGCTGAGCAAACAAGTGGTGAAGACCATTCTTGGAAGAAGGAACAAAACATGTGCAAAGGCCTGTAGATTTGAGAACATGGTAAGTCAGAGAAACTATGTAGAGTTGAGTTCATTTGGAAGGGAAAATGGTGGCAGATAGTCAACAACATGCAACCACGGTTTGTTTGACAACTACTGCAAGTGAAGCCCATCCTAAATTACACCAGCTTACACCTACAAAAATGGGAAAAAGACAAAAATATTAATTTTAGAACATAGCATCTTCTGGAAAACAATAGTATCTAAGTCCAGGATCCTAAGCATTCCTTTTGAGCCAAAAGAAAGAAGAATCACTTATGACTTGATAGGCTACAATGAAAATATTGCAATACCTAAGTCCTGGATAAATTCAAGCCCACAAAACAGTGGATACCTCATAGTATTTGAATATTGGATATAAAGTGATAGAACATGTACCCATGGAAAAAGCTTCTGCTAAACATCATTTCCCTGCATGCAGCCTATCAGGTTCTAGGAAATAATGGGCTCTACTGTAAGGTCATTGTGCTTCTCACATAAATCATAAAGCCAAACCTGATCATGATATTTATAGCTTGAAGCTTTCATCCTCCCAGTGGAAATTTCCCAGTAGATTCTTAGACTATCATTGCTATTACTGTAGATCAGTCAGTAAACAGTGTCTATGGTGCTATCACAAAGTATAGACTGTCATATGAAAAAGTATTCTTTTGGTAACAAGGAATGATTGCTCATGGTCCTCAACTAGAGGAGTTTTTAGCTTCAGAAATAAAAAAAAAAACACGTTATAGCTTGAAATACCTCATTGTAACATTATAGTGAGAGGAATCAGTTATGAGTTTGGATTGCAGAATAGATTGAGTAAATCTGGGAAGAGTGAATACAATGGGTAGTCCCAGAATTCCTACCATTTATGGGCTCTTCAGTGAGATCCCTATGCACCTCTATGACTCAGTTCCTCAATATATAAAATGAGATAATGATAGCATCTACCTCCTAAGATGCTATCATTAATCCATTAAAAGGATTAAAGGAGATAATACATCTACAATAATTAGAATAGTAGCTGGCACAAAAATATTAGGACTATTAAAAATATTAAAAATATTAGAGATCTTTAAAAGGCTTCCCAAAAAACGTAGTCTGAGAACAGTAACTTAGAGAATTGGAAAACTGAAGTTGATCTTCTCTATTCATTTTTAAGGAATTCTGAATTGGAATCTAAAGAGAACAAAAGACATAATAATCCTTCTCTGACTTTAGCCACCCTCAGATTTCTGGTGCGTGCTGAGCTGCAATATTCAAATTTGCATTCATAACTTCATTTTTCCTAGTTTACTTCTCCTTTCTCCACTTATATAATTTTAACTTAAATCCAGCAACTTACATCTCTCCCTTTATAATATCACCTTGTTTCCGGAGAGGGAACCCAGTCCTTGGGGAAAATCGAGAGGCTAGGCTCTAACTTTGGCTTTTCTGCCTATGTGTTGTGTGAATTTTGGAAAGTCAGTTCACCCTGTGAGCTTCCATTTCCTATAAAACAAAAGGTTTAAATCATCATCATGATTCCTTCCAGCTCTACAATGTAATGATCTTGCAGCTTATTTATATTTTTTCCAATAATATTGATAAACTTGGTCACTATGTATGCACTTTCATCCAAGCTGCTCTCTTTAATATATTTAACTTTGTTATCCAACTTCTATCACTTTCCATTTCCCCAGAGAGTCCATGTAATGTCACCAACACCTTGCTGAAGTCTTGGTCCTCCACGCTACAACTCTTCCCTGTGTAGTTCAACTAAAGTTGAAAAGACGCCCTCCTGGTGAAATTCACTCTTGTGGAGCCCATGCTGATTCCTAGTAATTACCTGGTTCATTTTTAAGTGTTCCTGTGCTATTTATTAGAAAACTCTGTTCTAGAAAATTACTAAGCACATCATGCTTATTAATTTATATTTATTCTTGATTTATATCCCCTGAATTTGTCCTTCCTCCTCCCTTTCCACCCTCTGAGTCCTGCCATTATTGATTTTTCAAAAAGTATTGATACTGATTCCATAATTTAGTCTGCAATTCTTTCCAGAATTCATTATGGGAGGAAAACTCAATTTATATGATTATGGGCTTTTTTTTATACTCTCCCCTTCTTTTGTGTGACATAACCTTTTCATGTTATTTGTACTACCATTTCCATGTTAGAAAACATTCTCCGGGGGAAAAAACGAGAAAACTAGAGGGACTAAGCAAGTGTCTTTCTTTTACTCATATAGAACCAACTATTCCTTCCTGCCACATCTCCTGAAACATTATTTCAAATAAAACAAAAAACAATAACAACAGCAAAAATCATTTTTCTCCATTTTCACATTGTGCTTTAGTGTCCCTCATCCCTACAGGCTCATGCTGCTCTTTCCTATCGTGTGTGGCGAAAGTCCCGAACACACCAACAGCACCCATCCTGTGTCACCAGTTCTTTTAACATCCAAATCCCCCAATGCAGCCCAGCAACTCAGTGGATTCTTCAGAGTTCTTGTCTTCTCTTTCTTGTGTATTGCATGAATTATTTTTTAAGTCCTTCTGTCTCTCTTAAGCCATATTCCTTTTTAGAATCTGTATCTATTTGAGCACATCTCTACTTTAAAAATGATTTTTTTCTAAAGTATATATAACTGGATCCTGTTTTTCCTTCCTCCACTCCTACTAATAATAACATAATTGGGTAACTTTCTTCCAAAATTTTACATTACTTCCCTATTCTAAAACAGTTTTTTTTTTTACCATTCAAAATGATGTCCAGTGTAGGAGTTCCCCTTACTTCTTCATGCTTTCTCAGAGAAACCATATGGCCAGTGAAGCAAGTCAGGAATGTTTCAGATGCCCAGCTGTTAGAGTAATGTTAGCTGGGTCAGCAGAAACCCAGCTGACAACTACCTGGATATTGCTCAACCCTGATTTTAAATTTATGTTAAAAAGAAAGATCCTACTAATAGCAACTAGGCAATCTATGGTACATACCATAATATTGCTTCTGTTCCTCTCTCCTGTTCTTTCTACCTGGATGCCTTTCTGTGCTTGAGGCCTCAGGTCACACAGTAGAGGGCAGAAAGAAAGCTGTGAGTGGACAGCCACAGTACTTAAAGTCCAAAGATCTTGATTCCACCCCCACATTCTATCCGTACGACTAGGAACAAGTTTCTTCACCTAGCAGACCTCAGTGTTTTGCATCTTTAAAATAGAGATAACAATACCCACCATAAAAGACTGTTTTGAATATCAAAGGAGAAATATATATATATATGTATATATAAAACCACCCAGTACAGTGGTAACTGGTTTTACAACAGAACAAACAGATTTCTAAAATCCATAAGCCAAACTATGAATGCTGTTCTCTAGAAATAAAGTTACAGTAGGTGAGAGAGGGGAAAGAAAAAAGATTTATATCTATTGCCTCCTATGGGTGCTCACTTTTAAGTCAAGCATTTTTACCCTTATAATCTAAGGAAATCAATTTTAAAAGGAACAGCTCACTATAATAAAAGTACTTCAACACTTTTCTCTATTATTCATTTATATTATACGTGTTTCTAATGTAACTCTGAATAGCATAACTTTGAACTATGTTATTGCTCCATGACATACCATATAGGTGATACAATTGAGATTATATAATATTTACTTATTAGTGTTCCATTCTCATGTTTCAACTCACCAAATGTGTCTCCTTTATCTAGAGTTGTTTGGGGTTTCCTTATTAAACACACATGCACAGAAGTATATATAATTTTCCTTAAAATGACAGCAATAACTGCTGTTTTATTCTAGCCCACCACCTTCCTAAAAAGGATACAGCTCATGTGTCCCTTCCCAGTGTAGAGAATCTTTCCCATATTGCTGTTATTCTGTGGCTAGTTCATTCTCTTGTCCAGTCTGCCTTGATTGTAAATTGTTCTCAGACATCCTGGAGAGGTAGACATGAAGCCACAGGATCCTATTAGTTAAAAGACAAGAAATTTTTTTTCTTGAGCAGCTTCTCATTACTCCTACCCTTCTGGGAGAAGAAAGTTTCAGCAGTTTAGGATCTTTTTACTTTGGTTCTTAACCGCCAGGAAATAATGTCTGGATATTTTTTTAAGTTCTTTTCATTCTCTATCTCCCTGAGGAGTTCAGGTCCTGATGAATATAACTTGAAGATGAGAAAACTATTGTGTCAAGAAGAGATGGCCTCTACAGTGGCACCCAGAAACTTCATTATCAAGGCAAGCCAATGCACAGACAAGGCTGTTATTACCAAGCCTGCCACAGTGGCACATAAATCCAATGGAAGCCAAGTGCTCATTCTAGAAGTAATGACAGTACCTGCTCAGTGCCACCTGCCATTTCAATCAGGCTGAGTAAACAACCAGTACTCCTATGCTCAAATGAGTCTGTGTAGGCCATTTTGTCCAGAGTACCCTGGTCCTGAGAAAAGAAGAAATAAATTTTATACTAGCCTTCACCCACCCATTCATCCACCCACTCACCTCCATTCCCACAAATTCACCCATATCCTAGATTACTAAATACAAGAAAGATTTGAGATATTAAATTTGCCTTATATTGCATGGTAAGTACCAGATTTCTAGCCATTCTATTTGTGATTAAATGAGAGGTGCTAGGATTTGAAATGATATAGAAAATATTTCTGATAGCTCTGGGCTATATCAAGTGTTGGTTTTAATAGCAGGCCAGATCTCCAAGAACATGCTGTGTAGCTGTGTATGAACTTGGCTGTTGGTTTCCTTTGCCAGATAAAATGATGATTAATCAGGACTCAGATGTCAGTTGTTTTATGTTGCTTGTGCTCTTTGCTAACAGCTGCCTATTTCAAGCTGTGCTTCCTACATGTCAAATATAAATGTGAAACTACAATTTCCAAAAGGAAAATTTCAAATACTAATATTTATTCCAATGTACATAGAGTATATTGGATTATTCAATGTTGTTTCTGATTAAAGTCCACTTAGTATATTACATAATTTAACTAAAGTCAGTATAGAGAAAGAAGTTTTCAGAACATGTGAGATAGCCAGAAAAAATAGAAACCAGCTTATTATTAGATAAATATATAATCTGTTTAAATATTTGTAAATATAATTTCTGCAAATACTTATGCATAAAATGCTTCTTGATAAATTCTCACCTTCCATTTTTATTCTAAAATAAAACAATGGAATATGGATAGCTGAATTATAAAAAATTTAAAATTTTGATTTAGAATAAGCTTTAAACATTTTGAAGTTGGTGGTTTATTCTTGACACGGTCCTCCATGGTTTATTTGACTTTTAATCAAAATGCCCATGAGAATAGCATATTTGTATGATTTCTCTTCACAAAGTCCAAGCAAAACCAAAGTTTTAAAAGAAAGTAAAGAAATGTTGGTCAAGATTTTTAAGAATTTAGGAAAATGTATGCCTTAAATTTGAGGTGGATGAAATAGAATTTCAGAATTGATTATTTTTTTTCTTAACCTAGATGATAAATGTCTAATTTGGACTGTCCATGTGGCATACAGTTCCCAAATTAAACTCTTTCAAAGACTGCTGTTTTTAGCAGAAGAGGGGGAAGTGAGAATTAGACAACACCCAGGCTCTTTCTATACAACTGCTGCCAAGTTGTCTAAAAACCGAGTTCGGCCGATTCACTGTAGTTCATTGTTTGCGCTATAGCAGGACCCCAGAAACTTTTAATAACCACATTGCGGGAACCTGACCAGTATTAACGTACTCTAGGGCCTAGCACAGAGTACAGAAGAGACTGATGCCCTTCTCATTTCTCTGCTATTCTTTTTCCCAAAGCATACACTACCTGCTTTGGACCTGCTCCCTAATATCCGAAACACAGTACCCAGGGAAGAGTCTGCCATTCAGCTCAAGAGCTATGTAGTGATCTAGAGGTGAAAGGGAGCTCGGTTACTTTGATTCATTCTTCATATCCATGTACCTCTGGGTTTCTAAAAAAGGTACTTCCCCTTTCTCCCTGCCCCAGGTGGCAAACCTGCTACGGCTCTTCCAGATTCCTCAGATAAGCTATGCGTCCACCAGCGCCAAACTCAGCGACAAGTCGCGCTATGATTACTTTGCCAGGACCGTGCCCCCCGACTTCTACCAGGCCAAAGCCATGGCCGAGATCTTGCGCTTCTTCAACTGGACCTACGTGTCCACTGTGGCCTCCGAGGGCGACTACGGGGAGACGGGCATCGAGGCCTTCGAGCAGGAAGCCCGCCTGCGCAACATCTGCATCGCCACAGCGGAGAAGGTGGGCCGCTCCAACATCCGCAAGTCCTACGACAGCGTGATCCGGGAGCTGCTGCAGAAGCCCAACGCGCGGGTCGTGGTCCTCTTCATGTGCAGCGACGACTCGCGCGAGCTCATCGCGGCCGCCAGCCGCGCCAACGCCTCCTTCACCTGGGTGGCCAGCGACGGCTGGGGCGCGCAGGAGAGCATCGTCAAGGGCAGCGAGCACGTGGCGTACGGCGCCATCACCCTGGAGCTGGCCTCGCAGCCCATCCGCCAGTTCGACCGCTACTTCCAGAGCCTCAACCCCTACAACAACCACCGCAACCCCTGGTTCCGGGACTTCTGGGAGCAAAAGTTCCAATGCAGCCTCCAGAACAAACGGAATCACAGGCGCATTTGTGACAAGCACCTAGCCATCGACAGCAGCAACTATGAGCAAGAATCCAAGATCATGTTTGTGGTAAACGCAGTGTATGCCATGGCCCACGCCCTGCACAAAATGCAACGCACCCTCTGTCCCAACACTACCAAGCTTTGTGATGCTATGAAGATCCTGGATGGGAAGAAGTTGTACAAGGATTACTTGCTAAAAATCAACTTCACAGGTAAGCAAAGAACCTTTAATCATCTTCTATGGTGAAAACAGGTGAAATCAAACAGGGATCAAACACCTCTGCCCCCAACCTAGAATAATGGTTTCAAAGCCACAATAAGGGTTCAAACTGTTAACAAAAATATTCCAGGATGCAAAACAATGGCTTGTTGATGTTCTAACTCATTTTTGAATGAATATCTTGGCTGCTGCACAACCTGACAATGAAAGGCACCCTAGGCTGGGATGACAGCCCACTTGCTCCCTAGATGAGGGCCATGCTACATTTGCTCTCTTTCTTGTTAGCTGCAGGATATGGCACATGTGATATGGGCATTTAATCTTCTTTAGCAGAATCG
>CAUYRT010003239.1:0-32591 GCA_963574885.1 Lepilemur ruficaudatus | reverse complement strand
GTCAGCCTAGCTCACAGCAACCTCAAACTCCTGGGCTCCAGCGATCCTCCTGCCTCAGCCTCCCGAGTAGCTGGGACTACAGGCATGCGCCACCACGCCCAGCTAATTTTTTCTATATATTTTTAGTTGGCCAATTAATTTCTTTGTATTTTTTAGTAGAGATGGGGTCTCGCTCTTGCTCAGGCTGGTCTCGAACTCCTGACCTTTGAGTGATCCGAAAACGGGCTAATTCTAAATGGCTAAGCACTTAACTTCAGCAGACCGTTTGGAATGCCATTTACAAATTTGTTTTTTCATCGTGGTGATGTTTATGTAACTGGAACATCATTCTTTAGTCATTGCTTTCATTTGCCAACTTCAAGTTTTTGCAAAACCTCTGAAGTGGATTCAACCCCCTGGTCCTAAGATGGGAAGTTGCAGGTAATTTTATCCTGGTGAAGTTTCCGTGGAAATAAGACAGACCCCTCCTTATGAAGCTGGACCAGCGTGTGGTCAGCGTTCAGCTGCTGACAATGTGATCACCGCAGGGTCGTGGTGGTATCAGGATGTGCGTTTGTGTTCTGCCTCGGGGTCCGGTGGAGCCGGGCAGAGGGCTGGGTGTTAAGGATTTGGTGCTGGTCTCTTCTGCCCCTCATTTTTTTAGTCTCATCTCTGGGTCTTGATTTGCACGTCTGTAAAAGTCAAGTCAAGTGGATTAGGGAATAAAACCCTTCTCGCTCATTCTTTCCATCACACCCTCCAGAAATGTTTCTTTGAACCTTGAACCTTGAACCCAGTTTGAAAATTACAGGTTCAGTGTACCTGGAAACATCCACTTCTTTCGACTTGACCACATCACTGCTGCTGTCTAAATAAACATCTATTGTTTTTTGCCTGAAAAACTGGCGCCGCTTCCTAATAGTTATCTCCGCTTCTGCCTTTCCCTTCCTCTAACCCCGAGGTGGGGACCTGCAGCCTTAAGGCCACATGTGGGCCCTCTTAGTCCTTAAGTGCAGCCTTTTGACTGAATCCAAATTTTACAGAACAAATCCTTTTATTTTTATTAATACGTTTTTGTTTGTCTTCTATATTTTTATTTTAAAAATGAATGTATTTAAAATACCAAAGGATGAAGTAAGTTTCAATGAAATAATTCTCCCAGATTGACTGGCACAATTAGAACATTAATAAGCCACGAGGGCGGCCGGGCGCGGTGGCTCACGCCTGTCATCCTAGCACTCTGGGAGGCCGAGGCGGGAGGATCGCTCGAGGTCAGGAGTTTGAGACCAGCCTGAGCAAGAGCGAGACCCCTGTCTCTACTATAAATAGAAAGAAATTAATTGGCCAACTAAAAATATATAGAAAAAATTAGCCGGGCATGGTGGTGCATGCCTGTAGTGTCAGCTACTCGGGAGGCTGAGGCAGGAGGATCGCTTGAGCCCAGGAGTTTGAGGTTGCTGTGAGCGAGGCTGACGCCACAGCACTCTAGCCTGGGCGACAAAAGTGAGACTCTGTCGCGAAAAAAAAAAGATAAAATAAAATAAGCCAATGAATGGCTGCTACGCTCACGATCTAGTTCTAACTTCCCCACCTGGCTGGTGCCACCACTGCACGAGGCTGGCTGGCGGGAGTTTATGGGGGTCGAGTATGCCAGTCTGTTATCAGCTTTTGACGACAGTGCACTGTGTTTCTGTTCGAAGTGGAATTTACGAATAGTTTCACAGCTTAACAGTATTTTTTAATTCTGTCTGCTTAACTGCCCATCATGTCAAAGAAGACCAAGATAACGCCAAAGGAAGAAAACAGATTTTGTAACGAGGATTGGGAATGGCAACATTATCTTGTTCCTGCTAACGATAAGATGATTTGCTTGCTTTGTGATACCGCAGTATCAGCACTAAAGAAATGCAATGCTCATCAGCGTTATAACACTGATAAGGACCTCAGATATTTTATGATAAATTAGAGCGAGAGGCGCAGAAGGTCACGTTGCATGAATTAGAAGATAAAAGCAAAAGCGAAGACAGTTCTTTCAAGCAGCAATAAGACCTGGAAATAATGCCACTGAGGCAATTTACAAAGTAGCTTATATGCTCAGAAAAAAAGGGAAGCCATTCAGTGATGTAGAAATTGTGAAAGAATGCATTGTCGAAGTTGTAGGATGCTGAGACCGTGGTAATGTTTCAAAGTACAAACGACTGCCTCTTTCAAGGAGAAGCAGAACAGATCAGCAGCGTGAATTCACCTTTGACTTAACAGAACAGCTTCATGCAACACTCCAAAAGGAAACTATATTATTCCATCGCTTTGGATGAGTCAACTGATACTACTGACTCGGTACAGGTTTTATACTTCATTCGGTTCATAACAGAAGATTTTTTTTGTTATGAAGAGTTACCCACTTTGGGCACTCTGGCAAACAGAATGTAGGGAATAGATGTCTTCAATAACTTTCAAGATAAATACCATGAAGTTGGACCGAGTTTGGTAAATTTATTGAGTATGTATACATGGTGCAAGGCTGGGCGCGGTGGCTCACGCCTGTCATCCTAGTACTGTGGGAGGCTGAGGCGGGCGGATCGCTCAAGGTCAGGAGTTCGAAACCAGCCTGAGCAAGAGCGAGACCCCGTCTCTACTATAAATAGAAAGAAATTAATTGGCCAACTAAAAATATATAGAAAAAAATTAGCCAAGCATGGTGGCACATGCCTGTAGTTCCAGCCACTTGGGAGGCTGAGGCAGGAGGATCGCTTGAGCCCAGGAGTTTGAGGTTGCTGTGAGCTAGGCTGACGCCACGGCACTCACTCTAGCCTGGGCAACAGAGTGAGAATCTGTCTCAAAAAAAAAAAAAAAAAAAAAAAGGAAAAAAAAATGTATAGATGGTGCACCTTCTGTGATAGGAAACCATGAAGGGTTTATTGCGTAGATAAAAAAAGTATTAACAGGTCCAGATCCTGTAATTTCATTGTATCTTGCATCAGCAAAATCTCTGGGCTAAAGCTACTATTTTAAGTGACACTTTGCAACAAGTCACAAGTATTGTTAAATATATCCCTGCAAATGCAACACAGCATCATCAGTTTTGTAACATGCTAGAGTTGACTGATGAGGTATTTGGTGCTGCATCA
Organism: Lepilemur ruficaudatus; assembly: GCA_963574885.1. Classification (NCBI taxonomy): domain Eukaryota; kingdom Metazoa; phylum Chordata; class Mammalia; order Primates; family Lepilemuridae; genus Lepilemur; species Lepilemur ruficaudatus. The sequence goes on along the minus strand of CAUYRT010003239.1, from coordinate 29,484 downwards.
TTCGAAAGTTAGCCAAAATTTTATCTCTGCGAGAACAGACAGTTAAATTTTGTGAAGAACAGAATCAGCAATGCGAGTTATCGAAAGAAGGTTTCTATAGAAATGCAACATTTCTGTGTGATATCGTGTCAAATCAAAATGACTCGAACATTTCTCTGCAAGAAAAAGCAAAGTCTTTATGTATGATATGTGGCCAAAAAAATCTAAGCATTTCGAAAAAAGCTGTATTTTTTCAAAACACTTCTTCTTCAAAAAGGAAATTTCAGATGAACATTTTCCTCACTTAGCGAAGATCATTGATGAGCAGGATGAGATATGCAAATCATCTGAAGAATATGCAGCTGTTATGAATTGGAGAATTCCAATTGGAGATCTCCAATCTCCAATTGGAGAATTGCAGACCTATGAATTGGAGAAGACAATGCGAGATTCGCTGACTTTTGAGAATCATGACATTACACTCAAATTAGCATTTCAGCGTCACCTGGTTGATATCACCAAGGCACCTAAAGAACCATAGGTGGGATTGATTGAGCTCTCAGTAGATGACATTTTAAAGTCATTGTCACATGTTAAGAAAGATCCAACTGAAATAATGGAAAAATGCAGTGGAGTACCCGTGCCTTCACCAACACGCCCACCAAATGCTTTCTTGCTTTTTGACCACCGATTGCTGCAAATCTCCATTCTCCTACCCAACCCAAATCAAGACGCCCTTAAGGTCACAAGTGACTGATACCCAGCTAGAGGGTCAGCTGAAACTGCGGACCTCCAGGCTCCAATCAAATATTCAAGTGCTTTCCAGCAAACAGCAGACACAACACAGTCATTAAAAAGCTACTTACCTTTAAAAATTAACAAATAGTTTTCATCTTCTGAAATTCTTGAGTACATAGTAGTTAGAGTTTTACAAAATAATGCACATTTTTAAGTATATCTAATCAAAGTTTCTTGAATGCGGCCTTATTTGGTTCCAGTTAAATCAACTCGGCCTTCCAGCATGGAGAGGTTCCCAGCTCTGCCCTAATCCATTCTGCACACAGCAGTCGGGTACAAAGAAGCTGATCTTATGAAATATTGAACAGACACAAACATGTTGATAGAATATGTATAAGGTGCCAACAATAGTTATAATGGACACCCATGAACCTACCGTTTGGCTTTAGGAAAAAGAACCTTGTCGTTATCTTTTCCGGTTCCATTCTGTTCCCCTATTCAGAGGCACCACTTTCTTGAATTATGAGTTTATCAAAGTCTTTGCTTTGCTTAATACTTTTTCCAAAAGTCTGTCTCCCTAATGGTGTTTGGTTTTGGCTTTGCATGTTCTTTTGGGACACATGTGTACGAGCTTCTCACGAGCATGCACGCTGGAGGGGGTTTGCCAGGCCATGGGGTGCTACCTGCCACCTTCCAAGGACATGCTGTTTTCCAGAGGGGCTTTGTCTGTTTTTCGGCCCCTGAGCAGGTGCGATTCTGTGTGCTCCTTCCTCATCCCTGCCCTACAATGAATTTTATCAAATCTCCCTTCAGTCCTTTGTCCGTGTGGTTTCCTCTGCTTGGAATGTCCTCTCCCCATCTGTTCCCAGCATTGACTTCTGCTCAATTTCAGTGTCGCCTTCTCAGAACATTTCTCTGACCTGTGTCCTCCTGGCCCTAAGACCGTGAGCTCCAGGAGCACAGGGCCCATGTCCGCTTTGTTCGCCATCCTATTCCCTGGGGCCAAGCGCCGTGCCAGGCACGGGACAGGTGCCTGAGACAGAGCTGGTGAAATGAGTAGTCAGGTCCTGTCCAGTCTGAAGTCCCCTGGCCCGGGGAGAGGAAATGAGAAAGTTAAAGGAGACTCACTCCACGTGTGGCTCTGGCTTCGAGGCATTTCGTGGTGGAGTCGGTATCTGAAGAGTTCTTCGAAGGAGCGTCCGTGCTAAGCTGCTCTGATGGAAGAGAACGTAGGCTCAGGCTGGAGTCTCAGTTTGCTCATTCACCAGCCATGCAAACTTGGGCAAGTCACTTAGCTTCTCTGTGCCTCAGTTGCCTTATCTGTAAAATGGGAGTATTCCAAACCTAACAGGTTTCCTGGGAGGAAACGGTGGTATAACGAAGGTGAAACACTTGGCATGGTATCTCGCACGTGGGGAGTTCTTAAGTCTTTTTTTTCCCTAAAGAATTCTTATTGTATACATGAGTGAGCAAGGGATTTGCGGAGGGGTTTGACTCAGTGGAGTTAAGTCGTTGAAATGGGGCCCAGAACACAGATCTAGGGACTTTTTTTTGCCAAGTGTCCTTTGGACCCGTTACTTCCCGCTGTGGGAATAACGCAGATGCCCTAAGCCTCTCTTAATTAATCTCTTTTTGTGAAGGGGCTACTCATTTTTTAAAAAGTTTCTTTCGCAAGTTTTCCTTTTTGTTCCATTACATTCTTAGTCACATAATTTTAAATGGGGGGGGGATTAAAACTGAGCAATCGCTAGCCCCCTGTGTGTGCAAATGGCCCTGAAGGTTTGTGAAAAATGAAGCAAGAAGGAGCTAGAGCCGTCAGGGCGTCGGCAGCCGGAGTACAAGCCCGCGGCGGGGGGAGGAGGCTTCCAGAGGCTCTCTGTGGCCCTCGCTAGCCTGCTGACCGGGCTGGCTGTCCTTAAGCCTGTGGCCAAGAGGAAGTGCCTTTTTGTGAAAAGTCAGCTCAGTGTGAAAAGCGCCGGCAGGCTGACTTGTGACAATTAGTGACCCAGTGAAGCAAAAAACCCTCCTCCCCGGCTGTGTGGCCCGACCAGCTGGCACACCTCCCCGTTCGGCCCTGACCTTTTCTTGGTTTCCTTCTGGAACAGAGTTTCTCAGCGTGATAGCCCACGGGTAAAACGCAGAGCGCCCCTGAACTTGGCTGGGAAAAGGTTTATGTCTTTCTTTCTGCTAACCCCTGTTTGAACTTGGGCATTTCCTTCCATTATGGATGAAGGCAGCAAGCGCCAGTAATTGCTTTAGCAATACCTGTGGCTTTGTCACCGGTACAAATCCCAGGTGTTTTCCTGCCACATAATAATTGTGGCAGTCGTCTTGAAATATTGTTTATGCTCAGCACTGCTTGGAAACTGCAGCAGTTTTGAGGCTTGCTATTAGATTTCTGTATATCATGTGTTAATATATTATAACCACATATACTAGGTTATATGATACATGCCATAGTATAGATTATGTCCCTATATACTGAGTTATATAAGTTATATGGTAGGGTGGGGCATGGTGGCTCGTGCCTGTAATCCTGGCACCCTGGGAGGCCGAGGCGGGAGGATTGCTTGAGGTCAGGAGTTCAGGACCAGCCTAAGCAAGAGCAAGACCCCCGTCTCTACTAAAAATAGAAAAAATTAGCCGGGCGTGGTGGTGCGTACCAGTAGGGTAGTCCCAGCTACTCGGGAGGCTGAGGCAGGAGGATTGCTTGAGCCCAGGACTTTGAGGTTGCTGTGAGCTAGGCTGATGCCACGGCACTCAGTCTAGCCTGGGCAACAGAGTGAGACCCTGTCTCAAAAAAAAAAAAAAGGATTATATGGTAATATGTTATATAATACATATGTGATGTAGTATATAACATATACCATATACCAAGTTATATAGTGTGTGTATGGATATACACTTACTCTGTATACTAACATGTAAGGACATACATTGCTCCATCAAATTTTAAAAATATTCCAACACCTGTATTTAAATGTAATTGATTTTTTTAATAGTCTGATGTATTTTATTTTATTCCTTTTGCTCTGAGAAGGGGTTCATGGGCACAAGCATCTGAGGCTTACCCTGGAGGGAGGAGGAGCTTGAGGAGGTATTTTTGAGGAGGTTGTTGTTTCTTTTTTTTTTTTTTTTTTTGAGACAGGGTCTCGCTCTCTGTTGCCCGGGCTAGAGTGCAGTGACATCATCATAGCTCACTGTAACCTCGAATTCATAGGCTCAAGCGATCTTCTTGCCTTGGCTTCGCTAGTAGCCGGGACTACGGGCATGAGCCATCGTGCCCGGCGGGACCCTCCCTGTTTCTGAGAGGCACTTCCGTGTTGGGGTTCTGGTTAAGAGCCCTGGCGTGGGGCTCAGACTGCCTCGGTTCCCAGCCCAGCTCCACTCCTCAGCGCCTGTGTGTCTTCGGGCAAGTTGCTTCACCTCTCTGTGCTGATGTCAGATGCCTTATCTATCAAGCGGGCATTGGAACTGTACCGGCCTTAGGGGGCTGCTAGGAGGATCGAGGGAGTTAGCACGTAACCCGTGTTGACAGCGGTGTGCGACACATACTAAGAACCCGGTAAGAGTTGGTGATCCAAAGTAGTGATTGTTGACTTAGTATTTTCTTTAAGATTGGCTTTTAAAAATCAGAATGAGGCCGGGCACGGTGGCTCACATCTGTAATCCTAGCACTCTGGGAGGCTGAGGAGGGAGGATCACTCAAGGTCAGAAGTTTGAAACCAACCTGAACAAGAGCGAGACCCCATCTCTACTAAAAAAAATAGAAAGAAATTAATTGGCCAACTAAAAATATATATAGAAAAAGTTAGCCGGGCATGGTGGCGCATGCCTGTAGTCCCAGCTACTCGGGAGGCTGAGGAGGAGGATCACTTGAGCCCAGGAGTGTGAGGTTGCTGTGAGCTAGGCTAACGCCACAACACTCTAGCCTGGGCAACAGAGCGAGACTCTGTCTCAAAATAAATAAATAAATAAAATAATAAAATCAAAACCAAAATGAATTTAATTGAGAAAGGAAACCAGTGGGTAACGGGAGGGAGAAAAAGATGAGTCCAAAAGTAGGACGGGTGATGGTTTCAGGGAGAGAGGGGTGAACTCCAAGGACCGGAAGTGGAGATTGCTGAGCCGGGTAGAAAGGCTGGGCCCGGGGCGGGTGGGGGTGAGCCAGGCACCTGGGGTGCCAGGGACGTGGTGTCTGGCTCGCTGAGGGGAAGGGGGCAGGCACTGAGCGGCACAGGGTCTTGAGGGAAGAGGGAGATGGGGTGGGGTGCCAGGGTGAGGGCTCGTGGGAAGAGGAAGCCCAAGGTCAGGCTCTAAGTAGGGGGCTGGAAGAGGCAGGGCTGAGATTGCAGGGGGCGGTGGCTTAAGGCTTGAAATTTGGATTGGGGGCGGGCACAGGTCCCCAAAGGCATATATAATGAAGACTCTGCCAAGGGATATGCAAGCGTGGAAATTCTTTTTAAAAACTTAATGTGAAAAAAAAAAAAAAACTAAAAAGAACCCCAAGAAAACCCTTAATTTTGCATAGGTAAAAAAAAAAAAAGTGTACTAATCATAAGTGCGTACACCTTGAAAAATTTTCCCAAACAGAACACTCAGGACCCGGAGCGAGAAACGACATGACCAGCCTTGCCAGTCTGAGCGCCCCCACCATGCATGCGTGGGCCATGCTTTGGGTGACACTCAGGGCACTCCGGGTGAGTACTGTCCACACTCCCAAGCTGGAGTCAGGCAGGTCGCTGCACGGTTGGCAACAAGAGGGGTTTAATAGCCCTGTCCTCAAGGGAGCTTGGCAGTAGGTGAGGACCATTGACGAACCAAATGCCCAACATTTTCTCGTGAGGGTCGAAGCAAGAAACCCCACTAACCAAACATAAAAGAGAGAGAAGAGAAGTGACGTTCGCTGGGTCCCTGCTTTGTGGCAGCTGCTGCATTAGGTGTTCTCCCGTCAGTCCTCACGACAGACTACAGGGTGGGTTCTCCATTTTCAGAGGGTAAGACTGAGTCTCAGAAGTCAGGTCGTGGCCCCGCTCGTGCTGCTGGGAGATGTCGGGAACCTGCGTCCAAACCCCGGTGTCTGGTCTGAAAGGCTGGGACGAGTCGCTTCGTTTTGCTGATCCTTATTGTTTTGTCTGCACATGAGGACAGCTATGCCTTCCTTAAAAAAAAAAAAAAAATGTTCTTATGGGCTCCAACCCAAGAGGAATTCTATGGGGTTTATGTATGGAGTTTTGCGAGGATTAAATGAGATAATGCATTAACAAGCTTAGGAAAGTGTCTGGCACACCCAAAATTCTTCCATAAATGCTAATCACCACACCTGACAAACAGAGGTATTTAATAAACGTTAACTTTCGTTGTTAAGCCTGTAGGCTCAGAACTGTTTGTTCTATGTCGTTATTGAGTGTCTGTCTTTAATGGTATCTGGCAGTGGGGCTAAAACACCCAATTACACTGGGAATTCTTTTTAATGATGATGTGTGTAAAAATGGAACCTCTTTTTTCCCACTGACTCTTTCACTGGATAATTAGTTCAGTTTTAATTTTTGTTTCCTTCCGTAATAGATACAGATTCTACAAAAAGAAACCTGTATGTTTTGTTTCTTAAAGATCATGACTGTTTTTTTTTTTTCTTGTCTTGGTGTCCACGCTTGTCCTGGCTACTTAAAATTAAAAGAAAAAAAAAAACGGTGTTTGGGAAAGTCATTTTAACATTGTCCACTTAAAAAGAAAAGGAAAAACTCAATTTAGAATATTGTGAAAGATTAGCCCTGAGCTATGAAGTGTATTCATCTAAAAAATTTAAAGGCATTTATAACTTTCACTTGAACTGAAACATCAGCAGTGATTTTTAATTAGAATTTTTTAACCCTCAAAGTTCTCAGGCCAGGATGACAAAAAAAAAAATTTCAGACAGTTTTTCAAGAAAAGTGATCTAAGTTTCATTTTTTTTTCTCTCTCTCTTTTCTCAATAGCTGACATTCTAAAAATAATCTTGTGTTGGTTTGTAAGCTTCCTCAGTCTGGCCTAGGATGAGTTTTTTTTTTTTTTTTTTTAAAGATGTTATCACTGCGTTTGGTTTCCAGTGATGATTTACAGGGACTTAGAAGAATTCCCCTAGCAAAATCTTGGGAGGTCGGCCAGGGGAAATGTTTAACATTTCGGCAACTTGTCTCCGTGTTTGTTTAGCATCTCTTAGCCTTTGAAGTTTTCCGTAAATAGTCATGAAGTTATCCCAGAGGGAATCAGCAGAGATGGATTGCTGTTATTCCCAGATGCAAGCCCAGTACCAGGAGCGGGTGGCCTTTGCGCAAGGTGGCCAAGGGAGCAATGTCATCTGCACTGTCGCTGTGGGAACCCCCTCCTACTGCCTCGTACCCTGGGCCATTAGCGTCCTCTTCATGGTTCAGCCTGTCCGACCTTTGATAAGCCTTTCAATTTTTATTTCATCCTGGTGGGATGAAGTGTGAATCAGGAAACAGGAAAACTGTATTTCCAAAATATAGAGTCGATGTGCCAGATGCATGCATGCTTCTGGTTGGGGCGGGGAGGGTGTAAGCACCTCCGAAATACTCCCTCGAACTGCATGGACCTCAGGGCCACCATGCAGCAGCACCTGAGGAATTCAGAATAGAAAGATGTGTCAGACTCAGTGGACTGGACAATTGAACTAATTACCTGCTCTGGCCAGAGGGGCTGAGCGTCATACCGCGTGGCGGTTGGCGGTGGGGCCGGTCTTTATTGAACGTCCTGTCCAAGGCGTCACGTCAGCTCTAGAAAATGATGACACTGGTGATCTTGGTGGGAGATCGAGCCCCAAAAAGGTCTTTTCCAGGATCCACCCTTTCCCCCCGACCCCCTTATAACCTGGTCTAGGGTGGTGCAGGGCCACTTAGGAATGAGAATCCTTGAGCCTTGGCGACTAGTTTGAGATGGAGCCTTTGAAAGCAAGGAAAGGCTTGGACAGCGGGAGGCTGGGTATCTGAGACCGGGAAGCCAGGAGCAGGTGGGGAGCAGATTGGGGAAGACGGAGCTCAGTTCAGATGAGAAGGGGCCGAGAGGCCTGTAGGACCCTCTGATGGAGGTATCCTGGAGGTGGATCTCAGGGTTAGCTTAAGAACGTGGCTAGGGCCTGAGATAAAATCGTTGCAGCCATCTGTGTGCAGCTGGTTGCTATGGTTTGAAGGCGTACCCCCGAAAAGCCCGTGTTGGAAATCGAATCCCCCATGTGACCGTGCAGGGAGGTGGGTCCTGGCGAGAGGGGGTCTGGGCGTGGGGTCCTCGTGAAAGGCTGTGTTCGGTCCCCATCTCGCACAGGCATGCCTCTCTTTCCCTCCTGCCCTCCGTGAGTCATGGCACCGAGCCACCAGCAGAGGCCGGCGCCTGGATTTTGGACTTCCCAGCCTCCAGAACTGTGAGGAAATGAATTTCTCCTCTTTACGAATTACCCACCGTAGGGTGTTCTGTTAAACAGTAGCAGGAAATAAACTAAGGTAGGTGAGGACGGATAGCTGAAGCCATGAGAAGAACGTGACCAGGACAGGGTGCAGACACTACCTTAGAGGTAGGAGAGACACGGTTATTGGCCGTGAGTGGCACAGACACTCTCCCTCCCCCGAATCAAAGGCAGCTCAAACGAATCAGGAGCGTTGTCCGCGCCGGGTGGTGAGGAATGTTGGCGTGGGCCCTCGGGAGCGGTGTGCCAGCTTGACGCTGTCCTCCGGGACCCACACTCCTCTCTTTCAGCTCATCCATCCTCCTCAGCAGGGACCCTCGTCCCCAAGGGGACAAGATGGCTTCTTCCTGCCAAGCCCCCCGGCGCCCCCTACCCTGCAGGATCGCTATCCTGGATTTGAGGCAGGAAGTCGGGGAGAACAGGGGAAAGCAATGTTGCCATGGAATCATTTGCCCTTCCTGCAAGAGCCACCCATGACTGCCGTGTGTGTCCCGTTGGCCAGAACGCGGCCACGTGGCCGCCCCTCTCTGCAAGGGAAGTCGGGACGTGTGGGTGTCCAGCTGGACTCACTGTCGTCCTGTGCATAGGGTTGCAGCCCTGTTGGTAAGGCACCTGGGCCAAAGGGATGAAGGAATGAATGCATTAAACATGCAGCAGGTATTTATTGAGTGCTGACCGTGGCAACACATGCGAATATTCGTCCTCAGGTGCCTTTCTTCTCTTTATTTTACAGTCTTCTTTTAGCTGGGTCCTGGCCCAGCCCTGGCTAAAACTGTAAACTGTTCGTTGAATGCTTACGAGGGTCAAGAACGGGTCTTAAGTGCTTAACTTTCGTTATTGCTTTTGGAAGCTTCACCTACCAGCCTCTGAGGCTGGCTGGCACTGTTACGTCCATTTTACAGGTGGGGAAACTGGAGCACAGAGAGGTTAAGTCACTTGCCTGGTGTCACACAGCTAGGGATACTATTTTCTGTATCCTTGACTTCTTTTTCTGGCCCCATCTACCCAACGCAACCTCTCACCTTCTGCAAAGTGCCTCACCTTTTGGTGCCCAGTTCTCATACATTGAGCTAAAAGAAATTCTTCCCTACCTAAAGGTAAAGTGCTACTCACACTCTTTAAAAGAAAAAAAAATTACCGAGGATTTATATGTCCTAAGAGGATTCGCATTTCGTCAGGCTCATTTTATATGAAAAATAGTGGATCCAAAGGAAGCCATCTCTAACGGTGGAATTTTCACCTGCACGGACGTGGGCAGCTTTGGGGGAATGTGGGTGGAGGGATGTCAGTGGGCAAGGTTGTGGCTGGAGAGTTCCTGCTGAACCAACTCACCCAGGTGGCAAAGACGGAGTGAGAGAGAATCGATAATTTGGATACATGGGGACGTTTTTGCGCGCCGCTCTGCTCAAGGCTCCTGGCCCCAGTGTGAGCAGGACACGAATCCCCAGGTCTTCGTTGGTTTCGGTTTCTGGATGCCGCTGGAGATGTGGGCTCCTCACCACGTGGAGCGAGATTCTAGTGTTTAAAGATGCATTTTTTTTTTGAGACAGAGTCTCACTCTGTCGCCCAGGCTTGAGTGCCGTGGTGTCAGCCTGGCTCACAGCAACCTCAAACTCCTGGCCTCAAGCGATCCTCCTGCCTCAGCCTCCCGAGTAGCTGGGACTACAGGCATGCGCCACCATGCCCGGCTGATTTTTTTCTATATATTTTTAGTTGGCCAATTAATTACTTTCTACTTTTAGTAGAGACGGGGTCTTGCTCTTGCTCAGGCTGGTCTCGAACTCCTGACCTCGAGCGATCCTCCCGCTTCGGCCTCCCAGAGTGCTGGGATTACAGGCATGAGCCACCGTGCCCGCCCTAAAGATGCATATTTTTAAATGCTCTCTAATGGCCCTTTAATGCAAGCCGGCGACTGTCTCTAGCACACACCTGAAGGAACAGAGTCCGTTTCAACACGAGAGGGAAACAGGCCGAGACGGAGCAGGGGAAGACGGCTGTCGTTCCCCGCGACAGCACAGATGGGTCCTGAGGGGGGCTTTTTTCTCTGTGTCAGAAATTCTCAACCTCAGCATGATTGGCTTTTAGGGTCTGGTAATTCTCTGTTGCGGGGACGGTCCCGTGCCCTGTAGGACATTTTGCTGCACCCTGGATCTCTACCCACTAGACGCCAGTTTGACAACAAAAAATCTCTCCAGACATTGCCACACGACCCCTGGGGCGTATATCACGCCCGGTTGATCACGGCTCTGTTTGATCAGACTCTGTGTGCTGGCTTTAAAACCTAAGCCCTACCCAAGTTGTAGCTCTCGTCCGAATTTATGTGACTCCTGGAAGGCTGCCTGGAATGGGATGTTTGGGGCCTAGAGAGATACCATGCCTTGACCTTGGGGAGAGGGAGACCGGCAGAATCTATCTGGAATGTTCCCTTAAATTATTTGTCCTTTACATATCTATTGAGGACCTGTGTCAGGCGCTGGACTGAGGCCAGGGTACAGCAGGGGAAAGTACAGACATAGTCACTTCCCTCATGGAGCTTCTGTTCTGCTTTTTTAATTTTTTTGGATGCAAGAGTCTTGCTCTGTCACCCTGGCTAGAGTGTGGTGGCATCATCATGGCTCACCGCAACCTCTAACCCCTGGGCTCAAGCGATCCTCCTGCCTCAGCCTCCCAAGCAGCTAGGACTACAGGCGCGCACCACCGTGCCTGGCTAATTTTTTATATTTTCTTTTGTAGAGATGGGATCTTGCTCTTGCCCAGGCTGGTCTGGAACTCCTGGCCTCGAGCGATCCTCCCGCCTCGGCCTCCCAGAGTGCTGGGATTACAGGCGTGAGCCACCGCGCCCAGCTTGCCCTGCTTCTTTGTGCTCATAAAGCATGTGACATCAAATCATAGATTTAATTAAATTGTAGCAAGTGCTCTACAGGGAAGGACAGGATGGCCTGACCAAGTCCGGGGGAGGAGTGGGCAGAGAAGGTGCTATTGACCATGAGAACTGAAAGATGACCAGGTGAGGAGGGATGAGTGTCCCTGGCAGAGGCGACAGTGTGTGCAAAGGCCCTGGGGCAGAAAGCAGCTTAACACGTTTGATGGGCTGAAACCCAGGGAGGTTGATAGGTAGGAAACAAGACAGAGAGCGAGAAAGATGCGATATGATAGGCTGCCTGGGCTAAACTGCCATGGAGATTAAGGATTTTATCCTAAGAACAGCAGGAAGCTGTTGAACAATTTTACACGGGGGAGTGACATGATTTGATGTGTGCTTTAAAAAGATCCATCTGTCCCTGTCCAGGTCCACAAGGCACAGTTTTCTCTCCAGACCATAAGGAATTGATTTTGTCCCCTGCTGGGTGACCCTGATGTGGAGTCTTTTGAGGTTACCACTATCATCAGTGCCCATCCTCCAATTACCCCGATTTGGAACATTTTAAAGCTTTAAATAAAAGAAGCCGTTGCTGTCCGTGTTCTACCTTGTTCCCCTTCTTTAAGCTCTGATTGAAGCCGGGCTCAGATATCTCTGAAAACCCCAGAGAAGAAAACGATTTCCATAGCAGCTGTAACCATGGGAAACCTTCAAAATAGCTCTTGCTCCTATATTTCCACTCTGCTCCTTCTCCCTCTCTATTGGTTGGCTAGAAACGAGGGCTGGCACTTTGGTGTTCTTCTTTTTGTCCAAATCTGTGTTGATGGGAGTGTTCCTTTTACTTCTCCCTGCATCTTATCATAGCTCGAGAGTCACAGGGTGGCATATTTGGGGAGGGGAAGAAATGATACCTTCATTTGTTCCTAAGCAAGAGAAACTCAAGTGGAGTGTTGATGTAGCAGATCAGACCCCAGTTTTCTTTTCGTGCTGTTTGTTTCTTCCCGGGGCATGTGATAGGACCAAGTTATGTCTTCTTTGACAGATATGAAAAGCAAAGACTTTTTTTTTTTTTTGATTTAATTTTCTGCAACACTTAAAAGTGGTTTCCATGAGATTCCCTTCCATATTGCTCTCATAGGCTCTTGGTAATAAGCCCTCTCGTAGTCACTGCAGAGAGATGCTCAAAATTCTTCCAGAAACATACAGTCCACCTTTGGGGGAGTTTCTGTTGTGAAAATCAGGACATCTTTTTTGGAGGGGGGGTTGCATTTCTGGTCCCATGCCTCTTCTTGGAGTGGCCGGTCGGGGTTTCTCTTGATGGACAGATTTTAATGAAATGAAGGCATGATGGAGGATCAGAAGTTATTGCTGCAGGAGTTAATAAGGCGATGGGCACGCAGGAGGATGGCGTTTGCTTCTGGAATCCAGCCCGGCCACTGGGAGGGGCTCAGGAGGAAATCTGAGAGAGGAAACCTGACGTTCAGACAAGCCCGGTCCGTGCATTCTCATTTCTAAAATGTTTGAAAACCCTGTCGAGAAACGCATCGCCCCAGTGAAACCAGCTGCTGGGAACTTTGCTATCCGGCGCTTTCCCTGGGTCACCAGATAACAGGGTGACTTCTCCAGGATCTCTGGGTGTGACAGCAAACCGAGGGGACTTCCTTTATGCAATATCCTTGTCCTAACGGAGCAGCCTCCTTCTGCCTCCGGAACTCCCTGTATGAAAAGAAGTCACCGCGATTGTTGGGCCGGGCTTATCTTCTGTGGTTTATACTTTAGGGTTTATGTTTTCATAAACATAAACATTCTGCCTGGCGGGCAGAATCATGACGCTGGCATTTAAGAGATTTCCCCTGGCTCAAGAGCTTGGCCTGGACTTCCAGAACCTCCCCGTGGACATCCAGGTGCCTGATTAGAGTGCACTTGTAAGAGTTAAATAAGGTGACCTATGCAGTGTGCCTAGTACATGGCAGTTCCCACCTCTTGTTAGACTTCTGTCACCACGGTCCCCAACACCGGGGCTACGGACCGACACCTGATCTGTGGCCCGTTGGGAACTGGGCTGCAAAGCACAAGGTGAGCAGTGGGCGAACAGCCGCTCCCCGTCACCTGCATCACCGCGTAAGCTCCGCCTCCCGCCAGATCAATGGTGACATCAGATGCCCATAGGAGCCAGAACCCTGCTGTAAACTGCGCATGTGAGGGATCTAGGCTGTGGCTCCTTATGAGAATCTAATGCCTGATGGTCTGAGGTGGAGCTGAGGCCGTGATGCCAGCGCTGGGGAGCGGCTGCAAACACAGATCATCATCAGCAGAGAGGTCTGACTGCACAGTAAATGCAATGCGCTTGGATCATCCCGAAACCATCCTCCGCCAATCCCCCCAACTCCCATCCATGGAGAAATTGTCTTCCATGAAATCTGTCCCCAGTGCCACAAAGGTTGGGGACCTCTTTCCTCTAAGGTTGATATTAAGAGAAGACAACCGAGTCCAAGTGAAGCATGATGGGGATGGGCATGTGGAGATATCTCCATAGCTTCAGCTTTCCGTGAAGCGTGGGCCATACACTCAAATCGAGATACAGGAGGTGGCACCGGGAGTTCAGTCCCTTCCTTGTTTAAGACTAGTTAGCCCGAAAGCAATCCTTCCTCTCATGACGGTCTCCAGAGCGAGGCGTGGGCCAGCGTGCCTTCCTGGTGTGCCGTGGCCTCCTTGGAGTCCCCAAGGATGGCTGCTCACCCCCTAAGATGCTGGTGCTCTGAGCTTAGAAAGCTTGCTTTACCAAAGTCAGCCTCCATGAGCCTGTTCTTCCTGGTAAGAAGCCATTTGTCTTTGAATACCAATCGCCTCTGTTACCTTTAGACTATAACTTGTCTCATTAAATTGCTGTTTTCAGTATGCCTCCGTCTTTTGAGAGTCCTTTGAGAAGTTTGTAGATGGAAGACTTCTTTTCTTCCCAGACCCTGTTGCTCAATTCTTGATGAACAAAAGATTTTACTTAAATAATCTGAGAGGAAACTACCTTTCCATTCTCTGACTTATAAAATCTTAGGCCTAGGAAGACTCTTGGAGAGTACCTGGTATATCTGGCTGAGAAAACTGCTTTACAGGGAGAGTCAGTGACTCTTCCTAAGGGAGCATACGTGGTGGCATAGCCAAGGCCAGAATCTGGGTCTACTGTGGTATTTTTCAAACTAAAAATCTATGAATTCTCTCAAAATTAAAAAAAGAAGTGGTTTTTAAGATATTAATATTTTTAGGCCAGGCGCAGTGGCTCACGCCTGTAATCCTAGCACTCTGGGAGGCTGAGGCGGGAGGATCGCTTGAGCTCAGGAGTTCGAGACCAGCCTGAGCAAGAGCAAGACCCTGTCTCTACTAAAAATAGAAAGAAATTAGCAAGACAACTAAAAATATATAGAAAAAATTAGCCGGGCATGGTGGTGCATCCCTGTAGTCCCAGCTACTCGGGAGGCTCAGGCAGGAGGATCGCTTAAGCCCAGGAGTTGACGTTGCTGTGAGCGAGGCTGACACCACGGCACTGTAGCCCAGGTAACAGAGTGAGACTCTGTCTCAAAAAAAAAAAAAAAAGGATATTAATATTTTTAAAAATTATTTTATAACTTGTATATATAAAAAACTTATATTTTGTAATGGGCAATTCAGGACTGATACGTGTGGTTTTTTTGTTTTTTTTTTTGAGACAGAGTCTCACTCTGTTACCCAGGCATGCCTTGGCGTCAGCGTAGCTCACAGCAACCTCAAACTCCTGGGCTCAAGCGATCCTCCTGCCTGAGCCTCCCGAGTAGCTGGGATTACAGGCATGCACCACCATGCCCGGCTAATTTTTTCTCTATATGTTTTTAGTTGGCCAATTAATTTCTTTCTATTTTTTTTTTTAGTAGAGACAGGGTCTTGCTCTTGCTCAGGCTGGTTTCGAACTCCTGACCTTGAGCAATCCGCCCGCCTCGGCCTCCCAGAGTGCTAGGATTACAGGTGTGAGCCACTGTGCCCGGCCTGATACATGTTTTAATTGCTTAAGATCCTGGTTGCTTAGGTCTCTCTCATGCTAAGCCTTGACCCCTGGGGACTGTCAGGTGGTGAGAGGGGGGCGGGCGGCCGAGGGTGCTGTGTGAGATCTTTCTCCTTTAAATGTTTTCCTTTCACAAAAATTGATGTTGTGCTTAAGACATCCGATTCCGGAAGATGGGAGAGTGATGTTTCAGGTCTCTGTGTGGATGTTATTTGGGGGAGGTTCTGGTTTCAGACAGGCCTAGGTTCAATTTCTGGGACTTCAGACGCCTGTTTGTGGGCAGGATCCTGAAACTCATGAAGGCCTCCTTTGCCTCTCGGAATGATAGAGTTCCTAATGCTCATCTCCTGAGGTCATTGTGAAGATTAAATCATGTACGGTCATGGAAAGGCTTCGGCACCGTGCCTGGCAATTGCCAAAGTACTATTAGCTGTTGTGATCGGTAGCTGGTTTCTACACTTGAACTCGAGTCTGTGCTAACAAAGGAGGCCCCCACCACTTCCCTGTAATATGAAGAAGTGCTTCTAACTGGCTGAATTTTTTTCCTTTTTCCTTTTTTTTTTTGGGAGGGGGTGCTAATCTCTCTTAGCCTGATTGAATCCGACTATTCTTACCAGTAGGAAAAGATGATATTTGTTAGTTGCATAGTTGTGTGGTAACGTTTTTTCCCCCTAAAATCTCCTGCGTCCATATTCAGATAAATCCTTTGATTTTAGGCTATTTATTACCAGGGCCCTGATAGACCCGGTGTATCTCCATGTTTTATTTCCAGCGCCTTGGTTTATCCTTGGAATCTGAGTCCCACGGCAGGGACACAAAAGTGCTATTTAGAACCATGGGTCAATGAAAAGAACAAGAAACGTAGCGGGAACAATGCAGAGATGTGTGACATCTCACCGCTTCTCACACATGGAACCAATTGTGACGTTCATCCCGGGGCCGAGTTCCTGCACGCAGACCCCAGGGCCCCTGCCGTAAAGGTGTCTGGGAATCCTACCTCTGCCAACGCCCAGTCGGAGAGGCTGCGACATCAGCTTGGAGCTATGCAGAAATAACAAGGTTGGACGTTTTGTCGGAAGGGTGACCCCTATGTTGAATAAACGTCAGCGTGGGAACCAAAGTCAGGTTTGATGAGAAGCCACAGAAAAGCTCCGCTTCCATGGTGGTTCTCAGTTTTCAGAGCGGAGATTTATGGAGCCGGGTTCTCCGTGTGGCCAGCCGCTCCCTGCCTCTGTCCATCCGTTCTGTGCACCCACAAAATGAGGCGACCTGGAACCCTGTGTTCTTTTCCGTTCTAGGATTTGGTGTCATAAGCATCATCTTCTCAGACTGAAAGGAACAGGCATCGTGGTAGAGCTCTGTAAGTTTCTACCCTCTTGGAAAACTCCTTTAATTTGCAGGTTCAGTTTTGATTGGCTACGCCTCAATAAATGGATCCCATTTATGTCCACAGGGCTTTTCATAGACAGGCTTCAGTAGTGTTTAATTATTAAGTATCTATTTTAAACGCCATTGGTTAAGTCCCATTTATTAAGCACCATTAAAACAAAAGAGCTCCCTGAATACATCCCTGCGGTCTGTCCAGGAATAAGAACAACCTGATATTTGCTCAGGTCTTTAGGGTTTTTTAAAAACCTTTTTGCATGCATTACCTCGTGATATCGGTACCATGGAATTGTTTGTTCGTTTTTGCTTTTGATTTTTACGATCGCCATTTGACAGAGGATGAGACCGAGGCTCAGAAAGAAGGGTCAAGTGGCCTGTTCAGCACAGCTGGCCTGTGACAGAGCCCGGATGAGCATCCGGTTCTGACTCTGAAACCCGAGCTCTTGCCCCAGGTGGTCTCTCCATAGTGCAGCTCAAGTCCGTACAGACCAACACGACAGTATGGGATTTTTGGGGGGCACCTTCCATAAGCAAGTAATGCATACATTACTTTATTTAATCTTCCACAACCCTCTGCAGTAAGCAGGAATCCCATTTTGCAGATGAGAAAACAGGCTCCGAGATGTTAAGTGTTTTGCACAAGATCAAAAGTTAGTAGGTTGTAGAGCATCGATTTCTTTCTACAGCTTATGCTCCACGCTGCCTTCCGACACAGAAGTTAGAACCGTGGTTGTGTGCTCTACCTGCTAAGGTAGGCAAGTCTATAACACACTTGGAACAACTGCAAGCAAAACCGATTAAAGTTGGACTTCAAAAAAGATGACCTGCAAGTATTTGGGAAAAAAGCTCACATCCATTGGAATTAGGTGACCAGAATAACAGAAGATGGGGACCCAGCTAATTTGTTTCTTTGCCTGAGCAGAAGACTTAACTTTAGATTAGAGCCAGCAAATAGGAACGGAGTCAAGAGCTTATGGAGAAGCTGGTGGGCCTGAGACTGAGGAAGAAGGTGCTCTGTGCCTGTCATCACGGTCTCTCTCTAAGCCCTGATGGCATCGGGTCGCTCTCTTCTGCACCAGGAGACTTCTGCAATTTGGGTCCTGCATCAGTTAGCTGTCGTGACCCTAAGGATGTGTGGCTCTAAGCACACACAAGCAGAATTCCCGCTTGTGAGTTTGTGGATTGGCGGGGTGGCTCCTCTTGTCTTCCATCCTCTCCCGGGGCCAGTGGGCCAGCCGGGGCATGCTCCCAGATGGGGTGGGATCTTTTCTCATTTTTTCCAAAGTGAAAATAGCTTTATCAACTCAATTGCAAAATGAAGTTTTTGCCAAAGCTAATGGGTAAAAAAGTCCATTCTGTGACCATGTTTTCATTGGTTCCTATCAAAACGTGAGGGCTAAGGGTTGTGGAGTGCGTTCACGTAAATTCATTCAATTTAAAAAATAATGACGCTTGTCCTTGATTTTTCTTTTAAACGATTGTTCTGAGAAATCATGGTGACATTAAACAATGGTTTTTACAAATGTCCTTAAACCCTAGATAGCTCCCCCAAATTATTCTTGGATGTTTTTTCTGATCTGTAAAATCTCAGACTCTGAGAATATTGGTGTAGACCAACGGCCTTCTGAAGCTGGACTGTTGATGTTTCTCCCCCTCCCTAAGGAATCATCCAGATTCTGTCTGATTACCTTGAGAGATGGAAGCTCCCCATCACTGGTCCGCTGTGACCACCGGATCATTCTGTATGTCCATCTGAAAGCTTTCTCCCAGTCCTGCGTGGTACCATGAGAGACATCAGAACATCACAGTGATCTGTAGGGGCTTCCCAAGCGTCTTCCAATATGGAAAGAGGAGCAGACTTATCTTTCATCTGCCTGTTGCTGATTTCTTGGGTATTTTGCAATCATTTGCTGTCTTCCTGAAACTTAAGGAGGCTTCAGAAATTAACCAGCCTTAATTCTACTTGTGGATGGCCTCCAGGTGCGTCCTCAGGGATGTGAAGGTATCAGTTTGTAGCAACAGCCTCCAAATCTCAGCTGCCCCCCCTGGAATGCTTCATTTGGTTGAGAACCTTCTAGAGTCACTCTTTCCATTTTGGTGGGGACACAGCTTGAAGCACAAGTCAGTGTCTTCCATTTGCACGGGTCCTTCGGAATTCCTGCTCTTAGATTCCTGCCTGGCCCCCGGTGTCCCGGGCTCACACTTGCAGCAATAATGAAAACCCACGGCAGGGGGCAGGCTCTCATGCGTATCCAGGCTTCCTTTGCGGAGATGTGTATTTAAGCAGAGAAGAACCCACGGAGAGGTTGCTTTAATTAGGCTGGCTTCCTAAAGGGGAGACAGAGTCCTTGCTACCCCAGAGGCCGTCCTGTGTCTGTGGGAAGGGTCATTTTGTTCTTGAAGGTGAGATTTCCCTCTCTGCCTTGAGCCCCCACCCACCGTTGGGTCTAGTTTGTGAAGTTCAAGGACAGAAAGGGGTTCATTTTAGAGTTAGCCTTTCTGAGCTTTTTTTTTTTTTTCCTGTCTCCTTTTTCTTTTAGCCAAATACACAAAGTGGTGGGGACATTTGAACACAAAGCCGCCAGACTTGCCCATTTTTCGGATGATCGCAGCGGCCCCCTGCTCTAAGGATGATCCTGGAAAGAATTATTAATGCCAAACATCTGTTTTTCTTCTTGTGTCGGGGGCACTTTGATGAGCCTGTTTGATGCGGTATTTAATTGTCACGAAACCCTATAAAGGTGGATATGCTTGTTGTCCACTATGTTGAGTCACTAGACTCCTGGGCCTTCCCTCGCTCATCTGTAAAACAAAGACGTTACCAAGAGCTCCCTTTTCTCCTGGTTCAGGGCAAAGCCAAATTGAAAGCCCCGAAGCTTCAGTGGGGCTGTCTGGGGGTGGAGGTGTTGATGTCACCGACAGGGAGCCCGGCCTGTGCTTTTGTCACTGGTTTAAAATTCCTTGAGCTGAGTCTGTGGCATGCCAGCAGCCCGGCACTGGCTCAGTTTAACACCCATAAACGCTACGATGCCGAGCACCCTCCAGTCTTAGCGATAACCTGCTTCGGTTCCCTGGCAGTGTTAAAATGGGAACCGCGTTAGTGGTTCTGGAAGCTTGGCCACCGAGCGCGTGCTCTGGCTCTGCCGTGAGGTGCAGGCGTCCCCGAATTGTGAATGCGCCGAATGAAACCAGAGAGGTTGATCTCATCTTATTTTTCCTGATAAAACTCACCAAAACAACCTGACTGCTCCCTCGCTAGATCTGAAAGAAATTTCCAGAAAGGAGACCCATAGCACTTTCGGTGGCCAATCTTCCTAGATGGAAATTCTGTTCTCTGAGGCATGAACCAACTGTCAGAAGACTTATTCTGAGTCTTGTGTCTAATCTTTTTATATTCCTCATACACCCCCAACCTGGCCCCGGGTGCTGGGTGCTGCGTCGCAGAAACAGGACCGAGGCAGGAGTGAAGAAGTCACGCTGGGTGGTTCTCAAGCATCAGGGGGCGTACCCTGGTTGCGTCTGAACTGGTCCACGCAGGTTATAACATGACAGCGGGTGACTATTTGATGGTTTTAGGGGTTTACAAATCCTGTGACTGGAAGGAATCATTTTAAAGAGAGAGGGAAAAAAAAAAAAAACCTTATGAGTGAGAGGCTTTTTATTGGTTGCTATATTAAGCTGTGCCATATGAAATTGCTCTCTGGTAAGGAAGGTCTGGGCTGGGAAGAATAAATTCAGGAATCATCAGCATATTGATGGTATTTAAATCTGCGAGTGAGAACATTTAAGGAGAGAAGGGAGCTAGGACTGAGGCTCTGCAGTGTTCAGGGGGTTTATAGGGGAGGAGGAACCAGCTAAGGAATTAGAGAAGAGAGAAATGTGTCCTTTGTTGAATATTCTACTAGCAAGGTTTAACACACGCGCACACACACAGCTAGAGGTCCTGGTTCCAGCATCTCTTTTGATGAGTGCATCCTCCCCTCTCCCGGATAACCTTGCCTGGCAAAGATGCTGTTTGTGAGGGGAAGCAGCAGGCACTGCTAAGCCGAGATGATGATCCATTATCCGTTAATGGTTTCCCCCTGTGGCTTCTCTCTGGTCCTCGCAACCCCTACTCCCTTTAGGAGGAGTTTTCTGCATGCTAGAAAATCCATCTCTGTAACATCTCCAAAATTCTTAACCCTTCTGGACTTTTCTTGACCCGTGGAACGTGGGAACTTCTACGTTAATCCAGAATCGATGACTGTCAAGCTGTGCCTGATTTTTGGCTGCTTGTGATGGTTAATTTGACGTGTCTACTTGGCAGGGCCACGAGGTGCCCAGATAGTTGGTCTGACATTATTCTGGGTGTCTGTGAGGGTGTTCCTGCGTGAGATTAACATTTAAATCGGAGGACTTGAGTAAAGCAGGTTGCCTTCCATCATGTGGGTGGGCCTCATCCCATCGGTTGAAGGCCTGGATAGAACAAAAAGACCGACCCTCTCCCCAGTAAGGGAGACTGCTCCAGCTGCCTGCCTGCCTTTGGACTCCAGCTGCAATCCTGGCTCTTCCTGCCTGATGGCCTTTGAATTGGGACATCAGCTCTCCCCGGGTCCACTGTACTGCCGACCCACCCTGCAGATTTTGGACTTACCAGCCTGCATAATTGTGGGAGCTGACTTCTTGTAATAGATCTATTTCTGTCTGTCTCTATGGTCTCTATCTCCCATCGGTTCTGTTTATAGAGATCTCTGATGCGCAGAATGCTTGCTACCACTCTCCTGTTCCATCTGTCTCTTTATTCGCATGAACTTCAAAGGTCTCGTCCTGGTGTGGTCTGGCTGTTGCACTGTGGAGATCCCCAGTTTGTTCTGGAACAGCTGCACCAGGGGTGGAGGTCTTGGTACCGTACACATCCAAAAATATCCCACATTTTTTACACAGACCTCTTTGCTGGGAGCACTGACCTTATTGGATGTTGCATCTTGGTGTTGGAGGACTGTTTTGACCCCTGTTCTGTTCACTGTTTCAGTGTGCTGACAAACTCAACCCTTTTGGTTACTTTTGTGTGCTTTGTAGATGGTTTCCTAGAATTAGCAGAGAGCAGGAGAAGAATGAGGGGCTAACGTTTTAGATTTTCTTTGCTTTATCAAGAGCACACTCAGTAGTTAGAAAGCATTTTTAAAGCAATATAGACTGTTTGGGAAGACAGTGTCTCATGCATTAGTTTGCTGGAACAAGCCAGGCATGCATAGAGGTGCAAAAACAAGGATTTCGCAGGGTCGAGAGTTAGTCATCGGGCCCTGGAAGTGCTGTACTATGGTTACACAATTGATTGACATTGGGACCGAACCAGCATGGTGGTGAAGACAGCCTGGGAGCGGTGTCAACAGAGGCTGTTAGGTCGTAGGGGCAGCTGAGTGGACCAGAGTGGCCGGCTCTGGGTGGGGCTTCAGGGAAGGAGCCGGGACGGGACGGTTGGAGTGGCGTCGTCAGCAGAGGCCAAGGTTGGGTCTCTGTGTCCAGGTCACGCGGGAAGAGTTGCCCCTCGGTCACCAGCCAAGACGCACCAGTGGCACCTGGCCTCTTTCTGGTTACAACAGAGTGGCAGGGCCCTGGGTCCTCGTGGCCGCGTGAGTGTTGATGGCATGTCCTTGGCAGAGCTTAATGAGGTTCTCTGTGCCAGCCGTGGCTCAGAGAGGGGCATCGTTTACTGCTGACAGCTGCATCAAACAAAAAAGTGTGCCAATAAATGTAAAAATCAACGAATGCTTTGGGAAATTTCAGAACATTATATAACGTGTGGCACAATTTATATCACATAGCAATTTTGGGCAACGGCTTCCTTTGATACATACAAATATGTCGTGTGGAGAAGAAAAGAATGCATTTAGATCAATTTATATTAAGGTTAATGTTTTGAGTGCGATCAATGAACAACCTCGTTTTACAGAAAAGGATCTGAGGGTGTCTGACGCCAAGTGCTGGGTTTTTTTCCCCCTTCTTGTTCTGCGCCTTGGAGCTTTATTGATTTCCTCCCTGCATGGCTTATATTCACGGATTGGCAGTGGCCAATCAGACTTGGTGTCTTGAGTCTTGTCCTGACTTCTCCCTAGAAACTGTCTTAGTTAATGTACAAATGGAGGAAACACTAAATTAGACTCGTCAGGCAGCGGGGAAAGTGTAGGCGTTTTTAGACAGAATAGACTTTCTGTCGGGAATGGAGAAGATTCAGAAGCTCTGAATATTGTCTGTACATAAAAAGGGCAGTATGACAAGCCCGCTGAGGCATGTGGGAATCAGGAGAGGGATAGTGTACAGCATGACGGTGAAACTGTGGAACCAGGCAACCTGGGTGCCAGTCCTGGCTCTTCCTTTTGCTATCAGTGGGGTCCTTGGCCCAGTTCTTTAACCACTGGCCTCAGTTTTCTCATCTGTAAAATTGGCACAATTATAACATACGTTAATATATCTATCGCATAGGTTTTTTTATTCTGAAATTTATGAGGATTAATGCATAGAAAGTGCTTGGCACAGTGCCCAAGACATAGTAATGGTTGAATAAATGTTTGCAATTGTTGCTGTTTTTACTTTTAAGCAGTTAACAGGCAGTCATAAACTATTCTAGCTTTGACAGAAATGGTCAAGAGCTATTGGTTCAGAGCTACTTTGGTATTTCCATTTGTTGGTGACATCCTTCCCGGTTTTCAGTACAGTTCCAGTTGATAAATACAGTCATCCCTGTTAATTCATGGGACATTCATTGGTTCCAGGACCCCCACAGATACCAAAACCCGAGGATGCTTAAGTCCCTGATATAAAATCACATAGTATTTGCAAATAACCTACATACATCCTCCCGCATACTTTAAATCATCTCCCAATTACTTATATTACCTAATGCTCTGTAAATGCAATTTACATGTAAATTGTAAATATGTAAATGCAATGTAAATAGTTGTATTGTTTTTCATTTGTATTATTTTTTATGGTTATATTTTATTGTTTTCTTCCTCGATTGAAAAGCTGTGGACAGGGAGGGCTGACTGTGTGCTTCCTGGTGATTCGTGTTTTACCCAGAACACACCATCAGAATATTGCAGAAATGTCCACCTTGTGCCATCCAGACCATGCTTCCTGGGATACGTGTCTCACTCAGAAGAGCACGAAAGTCCTAGTCAAGCCCAATGAGGGATCCAGAAAATACGGCTGCCATCTCCCTCCGTGACCAGGACCACTGTGGTGTTTTGTCACAGCAGGGGCCCTCTAGACGCATGAGGGAGCCCAACCTAGGTGGGCTGAACCTTGCAGCCTCGTGGAGGCATGGTGGTCAGCCTGATTGTCCCAATGGGTCACTGACACAAGGCTTGGAGCAATCTATTTTCTCGTGGTTAGTTTTTTCATGGTGATAATGTTGGATTTGTTTGACTTTTAAAATGTTTGGCTGGGCATGATCATGTGCACCTGGAGTCCCAGCTACTTGGAGGCTGAGCCAGGAGGATCGCTTGAGCCCAGGAATTTGAGGTTGCTGTGAGCTATGATTGTGCTACTGCACTCCGGCCCAGGTGACAGAACAAGACCCCGTCTCAAAAAAAAAAAATTTGTTTCCCAAGTATGCTTATGCTTTAAAGGGAATGTAGCTACAAGCTGACGTGTCTTCAGGAGTGCCAACCAGATTTTCAGCTCATGGCAAGACCTTGTTAAAATCTGCAGGGAAATAAAACCTGTGTACTCATTTGAAGCTGCTTGTAAGTGCCACCAACAATCATCTGTAAACATCAGGAAGGAGACTTTGTTTCTCTGCAGGATTCTGCTGATAACTGCTGAGAATAGGGAGAGGCCGAGTCCCCAGATTACTACAAAGCAAGCTCTTGCAGGTGGCCAGGCCGGTGCTGCAGCCTTCCTGTGTGACACAGTGTGGTACCAAAGAGCATGTACCCCTTGCCCTGAGCATTTTAGAGACCGAGGTGTTCATCAGATGGCCCCATTGCCAGGGGCAGACACTCATGACTACCTGGATCTACCTTCTTTGGGATGCCTGTTCCCCGAGCTATTTAGGAACCTGGGCCTCCACTATCATTGAGCTTTCCACTGATTGCTTGTTTAGGGGCAAGCGGGCCTCTCCCACTTGACTGCGATACCCGTGAGGGCCACCGCAACTAGGCCTTACTCGTTTTTTGTTTATGAGCTGTCTGGAGTGCATGAATGAACCAAGAAATGAACCAATGAATGAATGAATGAACGATGCACCAGTGAGTATTTATCAGTTGTTAGTTTGCTCTCCATAGACGTGCGTCCTCTGAGGACGGCAAAAAGAGAAAGAGACACGTGTGATACCAGACAAGCTATGTCATCTTCTGAAGGCTCAAGTTTCCACACGCGTAAAAGGCAATAATCGTAGTCCCTGCTTCCTAGGGTGGGGATGAGGGTTATCTGATCAGGCCTAAAGGACTTAGCAGAGTGCCTGGCACGCTGGACACGGCTGCCGTTAAGTTAGTGGTGGCGGTGGTGATCTGCTGCTGATGGATGCATACTTCAACAGCGTGAATCATTCTTACAGTCACAAGCTCCGCAAAAGAGAAGCCACAGGCAAACATCAAGTAGAAACATCACCGTGAGAAAGACACAGTCCCAGTGGGTGTCAAGGCAAGGGACTCAGCTGCCTGGAGGGTACCGCTGCAGCTGGGAGAGGCCTGGAGGGCCCTGCAAAGGCACAGAGTGGGCAGAGAAGAGGAGATCTAAGGAGGGACTCTGAGCAGCGGGTGGCATTTGAAGGGTGGGTGAGATTTTGACGAAAGCTAGTTTATGTGACGCAGAATTTGCGCCTTCAAGGAATTCTGAGAAGGTTCAGATCTGCCGGGGTTTGTGGATCTGGAAGAGCTTGGTGAGGCTCAACCTCAACCTCAGACTCCTGGATCCAGAGCTTGGATCTGGAAGAGTGGCACAGGCTAGACAATGGAAGTGGACCTCCATTGGCCTCGGAGAAAAAGGATAGAATTCACTTTTGAGTGGGTGTAGAGGAAGAAGCCTCGCTCGTTTCTTGGATCCTTTTTGATCTAACTCCAGTATTCTGTGTAGATAGAATGCGTTTCAGAATACCTCGTAGTCCATTTTGCATGTGCTGTATCGGAATACCCGCGGCTGGGTAGTTTATGAAGAAAAGAGGTTTATTTGGCTCGTGGTTCTGCAGGCTGTCCAAGAAGCATGGCGTCAGCATCTGCTTATGGTGGGGACATCAGGGGACTTCTACTCGTGACAGAAGGCAGGGGGGAGCAGGTGTGTCATGCGGCGAGACCAGGAGCAAAGGGTGGGGAGAGGTCCCAAGCGCTTTGAACAACCAGATCTCCCGGGAGCTCACAAAGCAAGAGCTCACTCATTACCTCCAGGAGGGCACCAAGCCATCCACCAGCCAGCCACCCCCATGGCCCAAACACCTCACCCCAGGCCCCTGCTTCCCACAATGGGGATTAAATTTCAACATGAGGTTTGGAGGGGACACCTGTCCAAACTGTGTCAACATCCATGGTTTCTTCTCCTGCGTTCTCCTCCTGTTTCTTTCTTTATTTCTCACATTCCTTTTTAACCACTCATAAATGATGTTGGCCTGTGGACTTGAACAGGTCTGGGTTCTATTATTATACAATTTCGGATGCCGCGGCTTGTTGGTAGTGTGGCTTCAGGAGAGCTATTTCGCTGTCAGGGTCTTGACTTTCTCATCTGTGAAATGGGAAAATAATTCCTACTTTAAAAGATGTTGGGGAAGGTCACGGGGTGACCATCATCATTCAATTTTTATTTCTTCCACCATCCAAGTAAAAGGGACTCTTTTTACCCTACCCGAGGCCCTGCTGATAAATCAGTTTAGACCCAAAAGATCTAAGTGGGGTTCTAAATGGGGTCTTAAATATATGTATATATTTAAGACAAGCTCTCACTCTGTCACCCTGGGTAGAGTGCAATGGTGTCATCATAGCTCACAGCAACCTCAAACTCCTGGGCTCAAGCGATTCTCCTGCCTCAGCCTCCTGAGTAGCTGGAACTACAAGCACACACCACCACGCCCGGCTAAACTTTTCTATTTTTTGTAGAGATGGGGCCTTACTCTTGCTCAGGCTGGTCTCGAACTCCTGACCTCAAGCCATCCTCCTTCCTCGGCCTCCCAGAATGCTGGGAACACAGGTGTGAGCCACCGCGCCTGGCCCAAGTATTTCAATATGTTAACAACAGGTATGGCTATCTGTGCTTGCCGCTAAAAGTCAGGTTTGCAGGTCAGTCCCGGTGACCCTCCTCTTCCAGGCATGAGATGATTGCCCAGGTTATTAAATTCCAATGTCCTGGAGGGGCCAAGTGTCCCCTCCCTGCAGGTGGGCTCACCATTTACCCCAGTCAGCCGGGTGTCCTCACTGAGCACTGTTAGTGGCACAGGCTAGACAGAATGGCATGTGGAAGGAATGTATCCGTTTACCCCGGGACAAACATCATAAACACATTTTTTTTTTTTTTTTTTTGAGACAGAGTCTCACTCTGTTGCCCGGGCTAGAGTGAGTGCTGTGGCGTCAGCCTCGCTCCCAGCAACCTCAAACTCCTGGGCTCAAGCGATCCTTCTGCCTCAGCCTCCCGAGTAGCTGGGACTACAGGCATGCGCCACCATGCCCGGCTAATTTTTTCCATATATTTTAGTTAGCCAATTAATTTCTTTCTATTTTTGGTAGAGACGGGGTCTCGCTCTTGCCCAGGCTGGTCTCGAACTCCTGAACTCAAACAATGCGCCTGCCTTGGCCTCCCAGAGTGCTAGGATTACAGGCGTGAGCCACCGCGCCCAGCAGAATTATAGCTAACATTTACATTACTTTTTGCATTTAGCAAATCTCTTAAAAAGAAAAAAGGTCTGTTTTTTAAAATTTGTCCAGGGCATGGTGGGTTTCCTTGAAATTGTATAAGAAAATCCTCTGGATCACTTACACTTTTCTAGAGAGAGGATCTGTAGCTTTCATCAATTTTCAAAGGGCATTCATGACCCAAGAAAGGTTAAAAAACCACTGGTTCAGACTATATTTTATATTTTTAGGCTACAACAATAATTTGTATTTTAGGATATTTAAATTAGCTGATTACTTTATCATCCATTATCTCATTTTATCCTTATTAGTGTTGCCCAGTAGGTGTTATCTCCAGATGATTTCAGGGAAAGCCAAGAACAGCAAAGTCACGCACTTGCTTTCTAGGAATTAGAGCACAGGCCCTGCACAGTTCTAACCCAGTGACCCTCCCTCAAGCTTTTCCATCTGTATAGCTGGCCCCAAAAGACACAGAGCTAACAGATGCTTTTATAAAAGAGGTGTGGATTAAAACTAAACATTAGTGCCCTCTCTAATTTTAAGACTGGCTTTTTTCAAGTAGCCATCCTCGCAAATAGAATTTATCAGAAGGTCACAGTTTATAGGCCTTACCGCATTTTTGAAATAAGAATCATCCCAATAGTGGAGACGATGAAAAACAGCATAAATACCCAAGTTCAAACCAAATTTAATTGGTGATAAACTTGAAAAAATAATCTGAACATTCTGAGCTTCTCACCCAAACTCTTAGGATGGGTGATTAGCTTCAGCCTTGGAGCACTTTTTTAGGAGCCTGTCATGAGTTCTCTGGGAATGTTAGGGTCAGACTTAGGGTGCAGGGTGGTAAAGGGGTGAGAAGCCAGCAGGTTAACTGGGGCCCATGCAGAGGGCTGGGGAAAGAAGATGCTGCCAAGGTTGGAGCCCACTCAGTACTATGTTCATCTGTTTAACCCTGCGCACCATGATGCTGGGGAGAACACCACTTAACACACGTCTGGACGCTCTAGCAAGACACCAGCACCCTGCCTTGGGAACTGGTTGAATTGTACAAATACCTTGCAGAACCATATCCTTCCTCTTTTACATTCTTGTGAAAATGTGAACAGTTTATAACTCTGGTCATAAAAGCGAACAGCAGAGAAAACTTAAATACCCTTAAAACGCCCAGCTCATTGCCTTAAATCCTATTCACGATGAAAATATTTTCTACACACAAATCATAGGCAAAATAACCACTATCCCCCATTCTTAGAGGTTGTCATCAGAAGATTTGCATATCAGTCGATCCCAGGCAGAAATAGATAGCATACTTCTGTGGAAAAATTGAGATTCTTTACAAAGGTGTTGGGCAAGTTTGAAGAAAACCAACAGGGATGGTGAAACAGCCCCAAGCCGGCAAGAACAGGAGCCGCCACCAAACCCTGCAGAGAGAGCAGTTGGTGTCAGCAGGGAGCAAGCCAGAGTAAACAACCTGACTCCTTTCTCTTCCCTCCAGTTTCTTCCAGGGCCTCCGGTTGGCCAAACCAAAGTGGTGACCACAGGGCTCAGCAGCCTCCCAGTCCTGGCAGGTCAGGCTGCCCCGAGTAGCACAGAGCAGGGGCAGCATGGATCTGGAGGGACAAATGGGGGCTCTCCAGCCAACAGACACTACAGCAGAGCAAAGGTAAAAGAAGACGTATTCCCGGGGCTTAACCTGGAGGACACCACTACCGCCATTTTGAATCCTTTCGCCTAAGCAAAGAATGTTTTACCCAAAGACAACGATGTATTTTGAGAACATCAGAATCTTCCTTTTTCTAAAACAGGATGGTCCTACGCCATAAAATGCATTATGCTAATTCAATCTATTGATGAAACTCAGAAAAGACAGCTGTCAGAGGGGGTACAGAAACAGTCCAGTGAGATAACAGAGAGTCATCAAGAAATGGCTTCCTGCCGGGCGCGGTGGCTCACGCCTGTAATCCTAGCACTCTGGGAGGCCGAGGCGGGCAGATCGCTCAAGGTCAGGAGTTTGAAACCAGCCTGAGCAAGAGCGAGACCCGTCTCTACTATAAATAGAAAGAAATTAATTGGCCAACTAAAAATATATGTAAAAAATTAGCCGGGCATGGTGGCGCATGCCTGTGGTCCCAGCTACTCGGGAGGCTGAGGCAGGAGGATTGCTTGAGCCCAGGAGTTTGAGGTTGCTGTGAGCTAGGCTGATGCCACGGCACTC
>CAUYRT010003238.1:0-11470 GCA_963574885.1 Lepilemur ruficaudatus | reverse complement strand
CCACAATTACGTTAGTTAATGCATCTATCACCTCACATAGTTACCTTTTTTTTTCTAATGTGGTGAGGAGATTTAAGATCTACCTTCAGCAAATTTCAAGTGTACAATGCAGTATTATTAACTATAATCACATGGTGTATTAAATATATTAGATTTCCCAGAACTTACTCATATTGTAACTGAAAGTTTGTATCCTTTGACTAACATCTCCCCATTGCCCTACCACCTTCTAGCCCCTGGCAACCACCATTCTACTTTCTGTTTCTGTGACTTCGACTTCTTTAGATTGCACAAATAAGTGAGATCATACAGTTTGTCTTGCTCGTTCTTACTTACTTCACTTAGCATAATACCCTCCAGTTCATCCATGTTGTTGCAAATGGCAGGATTTCCTTCTTTGTCACAGTTTATTAATATTCCTTTCATATACACTACATTTGCTTTATTCATTCATCTGTCAAGATAGACTTTGTCTCCATGTCTTGGCTATTGTAAATAATGTATTGCCTATGTAAGATTTAAACTGTACAAAGTCTAGCTTCAAGTTCCTTATCATATAATGTGATTTGCAAATATTTTCTGCCATTCTGTGGTTATCTTTGTATTTCCTTGGTAGTGTCTTTTTCAGCACAGAGGTTTTAATTTTGATTAAGAAAAATTTACTCTTTATTTTGTTGCTTATGCCTTTGGTAGCATATCTAAGGAACTATTGCCTAATACAACCATCATGATGATTTACACCTATGTTTTCTTTTCCGTTATTTCTCCTAATTTCATTCTATTGTGTTATAGGAATATGCTTTGTGTAATGTTTAACTTATTGAACTTATCAAGGCTTGTTTTATGGCCTTATAGATCATCTGTGCTGGAGAATGTTTTATGTGCAATTGAGAAGAAATTATACTCTACTTTATTCCCCCTAAATCTGGCTCCCCTCAATGTGAAGTCTGCAATGTTGCTCCACAGAGGGTGTGGCCTTGGGCATGCACATGATCACCCTAAGATGACAGTAGTTTTTGCAGGTCTCTGTTTGACTGTCTCTTTCTCTGATCTTTCTGGTAAACTGTTTGCATCTGTTTGTATTACACTTAGAATCACTAGTTGCAGATTGATGATTCTATTGTTTTTCATGATACTTTAGAATATAAATTGCCCCATAGTCTGCTTCTATTAAACCCAGGCTCTTTTGCAGAAATAGTTTTTGAGACAAGTCTTTGAGGTTTATTCTGACTTCAGGAGGGCTCATCTTAGCTGTCTCTTTCCTTGGTTCCCTCTGGTAAACTATACGGACGAAGGTTTAGCCTGTCCATCTTATTGTTTACCACCAAAATCTCTGTTGTTTTTGTAGCACTCTTAAACTTCCCTACACTCTTCTTCAAATAAAGTCAGTTCCTATGGGGAGAGCTTCAGAGTTCTCTTTTATTATAGACTCTCCATTTGTGCAAACTCTCTGTGCCTCTGTCCAGAGCAAGGGGAGAAATTAGTAGTTTCCTTCCCTTGGAATGACACCCCTGCTTTATGAGTAGGGAGCTGGATGGGGACTTTTTTGCTCGCCTCTTTCGGAGTGAAGGATTTACTCCATGAGTGGGAAGGAATGAGGGTGATCGAAGTCCCAATAATCTCAGTCTACAATTCAGGAGAATGAGTCTCTGCTCCATGTGTGGGAACCAAGGGATAGAACAGAGCTCCACTCTCCCGGCCACATTTACCAAGAATTTAGCCTCTGCAACTTGGAGTTCCAGGGGGTGAGAATCGTTAGTGCCTGATCCTTCTGGTGAGATACCATATCCCTTTACTGGAAGATGAGAGTAGAGGGAGCCCCATTTTCTTAGCCACAACTGCTTGACTGAAGATAAAGGGAGAAGGTTATGACTCAAGTAATATACAGACTCTTGCATTTTTAACAAGATTTAATAGATTTTCTTGAGTAAATATTTCTTTTTTTGCTGTATGCTCTTAGGACATAAGAGATTTTAAATGTGCAGTTTTTCTTTTTTGACAAAAATAATGCTCACTGCTTCCAGTTATTTCATGGAGAATGAGTATGCAGAGCTCCTCATGTTCCCATATTGGCTTAAAGGGTTTTAATTACCAGAGGCCTGAATCTAAAATTTAAATGGAAGACCAAGTACAACCAACATTGTTTTCGAGAAGCATAATTTGGAGGTGAGGCACTCACCCTTTGTCTTATGAAGAATTTTTATAAAGCTAAGATATTTAGTAATAAAATGGTGTAATAGGGATAAGTGAATGTGTTAGGTAGATAGTGAGGGATTACAGGTCTCCTGGGTGTGAAAGTAGGTGCTGTTGCCCCATCTTGGTCCTGCCCCACCTTAATTCTCCATATTTTGGGGAGGAAGGACTACCCTATGAATGTGCCAATCAGAACTTGGTGGACAGACTGAGGGAGAGGGACAAGCTGGTGGATAAGAAATACCACCAGCCAGAGTGTCTCTGCAAGAAAGATAGATTTTAGTAGGAAAAAAAAAAAGAGAAAGAAACAGGCAGACAAACATAGATAGGATGAGGGTTGTAGTGGACACCGGGTCATCTCTCAGCCATGTTTGAACAAAGCAGTTCTCGGAACACCTGTTCTCACACGGATTGTTTCTTGTTGATCAGCCTCAAGACACCTTGTGACTTGCAAACAAGCCAGGGTGCCTTGACCTGCAAAGGAGAAAGGGCAAAGGAGGAGACGCAAACGTCAACTCCCTGAGGCAGAGCGATGAGAACCAGTGCATGCTGAGATGAAAACATTCTGGGAACAGAAAATAGCAGTGGGAAAAGCTGGGGTAGACTGGGACAGATGCCAAAAGAACAGTGTTAAGAATACAGACGCTGCAGGCAGGGGGTGCTGCAGTCTTGTACCGTCTTTGTGTGTCTGTCATTTGTCGTTTGTCTTCTGTGTTCACTTCTCCTCTCTAAGAGGGGCCACAGCAAGGGTCGGAAGGAAGAGTGCCTGAAGCTACAGGAGACTCCATGGGAAGAAGTTGTGGAGGAGAACTAGAAAGAGAAAGGCCCCCGAGAGCCTTGGTGACCAGTGACAAGGGTAGGTGGAGTGGTTAATTTTCCCCTCCCTTGCATGTTGGATTGCTGATGGGCTCCTGAGTGGTTGGAGAGACCTGCTAACACCAGCCCAGAGGTGGCCACTACCAGTGAGTGATGATCCTCTTGCGGACAGGGCACCAGGCTCCCAGCTCTCTCAGGACACCTTCCAGACCTGAGCCCATCGGCAGGCACCATATTGCATCATTTTCCCCTTCCTGTTCCCTACCCGCCGCTTCTGAGAGAGACAAGTTAGCCACGACCCAGAGGCATCTGCAGGGAATGGGACCTTTCCTTTTCGGGCCACACAGAGGGCTGAGGGGTACTCAGACTGTGAGCTCCCTACGGTTGGAAGTAACCACAGTGTCATAAAGAAAATAGTCAAACACTGTAAATTGTCTCAGCAAGGCAAAATCTTTACTTCTGATCAGAAGGGCATGTGACGGCAGCAAGAGCAGACAACCAGAGTGCACTACAGGTAAGTTCTTCATCTTTTTATGCCTAACGCAAACCTAGGGCTGTGTTCCATCCCATTGGTAGGGACTCTGACCTCACAATCTTGCCTTTACCCAATTGGCTAAGGCGTGTTGCTGGGGTAAAAGAGAGAACAGGAAGTTAAAGTTAGTAAATGTGGGGTTTTATTTTTGTTATTGCAATAAAGGAGATTAAACCAAGTTTTTGTTATTGTACATTTGTGTTATGTGCTAATAATTACGTAAAGCTGGATATCAGACAGAATATTCCTTTGGCAGAAAACATTAGGCCAAGGTCATCTCCTCCTACACTATCCGCTAGCCCTCCCAGGTGCTGTTTGCCTGGTGACTCTAGGAGAGTGGGGAAAATCCCGAGGCAGAGAGACATTGATCCAGCTTGGGCACCCCATGGGGGACTTGAGATGAGCACTCTTTTCTCTGGCAGGGTCAGAGATTGATCTCTGGGGCCAAAGGGACAGGCCGGCTGACCAGATTCTGTACACCCAGGTCTCGAAACATTGCCCAGGGCACAGAAGGGATATTTGTGAATGAGTCTACTGAGATGTATGTGCCTTCAGGAGCATATCAGAATGTTTGAGGGGCAACACTCCTCCCACATGAGGGATGTGCTCCCAGTTCATGCTGTGATCCTGGTCAGGGAATCTCCTGGCCCACATCACAGCCAAGGGAGATCTGCTGGCTTGAGGTCCTGTCTGCTGGCAAGAGGCCTTGGAAAAGCCATGGAATAGGGGAGAAGAGAAAGGAGCAAGGCCTGCTCCAGACTGCAGGTCTTAGACAGCCCCACCCCCACATGCAGACTTTTTAGCTGAGTGGGGCCATTTCAGCCCCTCCTTGGCAGCTTTGCCCAGAATTAGAGAATAGACCTTTGACCCTGCGAACAGTATTTGTGGAGCTTGAGGGCAGGCTTACCCAACCCAGCTCTGCCCAGCCTCACTTCTCCACCCTGCCTCCCCCAGGTGGGGAATAAGGACACACCTGGAAGTTCTAGGGCCCAACCCACCACCTCAGGCATTAGAGTGCCTCTCCAGAGGAACAAGAGCTGGTTGCAGGACCCAGAAACAACACTACACCTTGTCCCTCCCAGCAAGTGCCACGTACTGACAAAGAGGTCAATTTGCACTCCCTTTTCCTGCATCTACTGACTCATCTTAAAGGGTGTGATCGAATCTCACCCACAAACACCACCTACTGGATCAGAGACTAAATAGGGTATGTCATCATCCAAATGAAAATCTAAAGATAAAAAGCAACAGCTGATCCAGATGGGAAGAAATCAGCAAGAGAACTCTGGAAGTATGAAGAATCAAATGGAAAGCACACCCCCAAAGGGGAACACCAGCCCTATAGCAATGGACATCAACCAAATTCATAACACTAAATTACAGAAGAAGAATTTCAAACATGGATTGTAAGAAAACTCAATGATATGCAAGAGAAGATGGATAATCGATACAAAGAAACCACCAAAAAAAAAAAAAAATTCCAGGACTTAGAAGAAGAATTCACTACAGAAATTGAAATATTAAAGAAAAATCAAACAGAACTTATGGAAGTGAAGAATTTATTTAGGGAATTATAAAACACTGTGGAAAGCATCAAGAAAACGATAGATCAAACAGAAGAAAGAATCTCAGGGATTGAAGATAACACCTTGCAATTAAATAAGTCAGTCACAGAGATAGAGCAGAGAAATAAGAGAAAAGAGCAAAACCTATAAGAAATGGGGGATTATGTGAAGAGGCCTAATGTGATAATCATATGCATCCATGAGGGTGAAGAATAAAATACCCAAGGGTTGGATAAGCTATCTGAGAATATGATAGAGGAAAATTTGAAGCAGCAATAAAAAATATTTTTAAAAAGAAAAGTCCCAGACCAGATGGTCTCACATCCAAATTTTCCAGACCTACAAAGAAGAACTGGTGCCTATCCTGCAGAAATTATTCCACAATATTAAGAAGGAAGGAATCTTACCCAACATGTTTTATGAAGCCAACATCACCCTGATACCCAAACCAAGAGAGGATGCAACAAAAAAAGAAAACTACAGACCAATATCCCTTGAGAATATAGATGCAAAAATTCTCAACAAAATCCTAGCAAACTGAATTCAGGTGCTTTTCAAAAAAATAATCCTCCAAGGCTACAAACTTGTACAGCAGGTTACTCTACTGAATACTTCAGGCAATTATAATGTGATGGTAACTATTTGTGTATCTAAATATATCTTAACATAGAATGTTTATTTTCTACAATAAAGATATAGTATAAAAGATAAAAATGGCATACCTGTAAGGAATGTACCATGAATGGAGTTTTCAGGATTGCAAGTTGCTCTGGTTGCATCAATGCATGAGTGGGAGTGAATGTGAAGGCCTAGGACATTGCTGTACACTTTATATGCCTGATAGCATAGTAGTTTTGTTTACACAAGCATCATCACAGATAAGTGCGTGATGTGCTATGACAATAAGACAGCTATGATGGTTGTAGCTGATAGGAAATTTTAAGCTTTATTATAATTTTATGGGACCACAATTGTATATGCGGTCCATCATTGACCAAAACATCATTATGCAGCACATGACTGGACTACATTTTACTCTGCATTTGAAATATGAATTTCTTTTCTAGTGACTTATATTTTATGTATGAAATTTAAAATTCAGTTTGCATGTATTAAACCACTATCATGCTTTCTTTAAATTATTGGCTGTATTACCAACCATTAAGCAGATTTATGGCTGTTTTACTTTTCCAAAGTAAATCCGTTCTCATTTTTCATACCATAACTGACAATTATTTTAAAATTCCCATTACTCAGTTTCAGAAATTATAGTTACATTATTTTTATATTATAATATATGTAATAGCAATAAGTCATCCAAATGGTTTGTAACTTTTAATGTACATTTTATGATGGTTTTCCTAGTTTATACAAGTTTAACTCCTTGAAGGCAGAAGGCGAAGGAATCATGATTGATGATTTTTAAACATAAGCCATGGATATAATATTCATTTGATAAAACAATGCTAACAATGCAAAAAATAAGTACCCAAAGCGGCTTAGTAATTTTAAAGACAATATTCACAATAGTAATATAAACATTTTCGTGACTATAAGAACCCTAGTTATATATTGATTTCTTTCAACAGAATTAATATTCATTATTCTGCTAATAGGTACCTAACATATATGAAGCACCAAGAATACAAAAATAAAGAGAAAATTAGCTCTGTTCTCAAGGAGCTTAACAGGAAAAACAACTGACTACACTGTGATATTCCAAAATTCAGGCATTACTTAAAATGATCAAGGGAAACACAAAATGATGAAGCAATTAATTCTATTTTGGGGCTGGGGTAAAGGATTTGACAGAGTCCATGGTATTGGGCTCAGTGTTAGGAGATAAAATTTTCCAGGTAGTAGAAAGATTGATGTCAAGTACTCATAGAAGTGAAAGTTTATGGCTTCCTATTACAACTAAGTTTCAAAATTATCTTAAATACCTTATAGTATATTGTAAAAGTGCTTGGAACTCTTTCTGGTTAATACATTATACATATGTATATTTTGATATCAAAATTTTACAGTTTAAAAAAATTGCTTCTGAATTTTCCTGACACATGACAAAGCAAAGATCCATAATCTGTGACTCTTACTTATGTAAAATATGTGCCATGTAAATTATTTTATGACTCAAAGTCAGACATTTAGAGAGTTCCAGTTTTATAAATTAACATAACCATTAGGTTAAACTAGCATCACTCATAGATGAAATCATGAAACAACTTTGTTTTGCCTTTCTTGTCTCTTTATATTCAGTAAAAATTTCTTCACAGCCCTGGATGAAAATTCATGTGATATCAGGATTTTTCTAATCATATCTCATGTTCTCACATCATATAGTAAAACATCATCTCATTTCAAAAATTGAATTTTCTGGCCCCATTTAAATAATAAAAGCTTTGAAATTAATTTTAAATATATCTGCCATCCCCAACTCCAGCTATTGCAGTAAGGGATCAGCTTCTGTCATCTTCTATCCTTACTTGCTTTTTTCTGTACAGTTACTTACCTATAGTCTGAGAAATGGAAGTGAAAGGAGAAATAAAAAGGGAACAGAAAAGTTCTCACTTGTACTATTGACATTTAATTGCTACTGTGAGCTTTATTTTAGTTTATATATAAAAAGTAGACTCCCCTCCCCAAACAAGAGGATTTACTGTTCCTCAACATTGTCAATTTCTTAAAAATCAGAAACTCAAAAAATTGATTAGCATAGACCAAATTGAAGAATTTATGTATATTCTTTACATCAACCAAAAAGAAGCCACTGAATTGGACAGAAATTAAGGTGTTTCCAAAGGTGGAAATTAAACTTTTGTATCATTGAGTCCTTTAGGAAACTGATGAAGTCATTGATTCCTCTTTCCAGAAAAGAATGAGCAAATCCACAAAATGCTGCAAAAATTTTCTCTGAGTTCATGATATCCATCTCTGAATTTTGAAAGGTTTCATGAATCTCCAATAGCTTAAGAAAATTTACAAATGAAAAACATGTATAAATTGAAATGAAATGGAAATTACCAGCTGTGCTAATTTTGATACATGTTGCAGTCTTTTACATTTAATGATTGTTATTTATTGGTGTAGACAAGGCAGAAAATTCCAAAAATTATTATTGCATATGACACTTATGCATGCTGCTTTTGAATTAAAATTCTGACAGGTTCACAATGGTGCTTTCTGACTTGTGTCAACACTAGCATTTAAAGAAAATTCCATTTCTTGAAAAAAGAAGCTAGTCAACTGATGTCATACAAGCTAAAACAAACATTTTGTTTGAATGAATTTATCAAATTTTATTAAAGTCATTGGATAAGCCATTAGTATAGTACTGATAAAGTTGTAGTTGCTCTGAAATTTTGTGCTTTTTTTCTCCTAGAGCAGCTGTCCAAGACAAGCAGAATGAGAGCCACATATATATTTTTAAATATTGCTAAATCAAATAATGTCAGGATTCTGTATTTGTAATCACCTGTAACAACTGTGCAGTTTGAAATTTTAAAAATTGGGAATCTGGTAAAAGTGATGTAGCTTATGTATATTTGGAATGTTCAATTTGGCTTGCAACTCTAGTAGCAAACCAAAGGGAAAGTTTTCTGTATGAAACAGATTTATATATGCTAATGGCTTTAAGAATTGCTTATTATAAGTCATGAAAATTTATATGATGATTAAAATCACAAAAATTATCCATTTTCAAAATTTTAAGGTTGTATTTTTGTGATAAATGTAATTTGAAAAAAACTAGTGTATAAAATGAAATATGTAATGTGATTTTTAACACATCCAAAAAATATAGGAAAAGTGTCTTGACTAGGATAATCCCACACTTATGCATATTTTTCAAAGATTCATTGTTATAACTTATATTTATTTATATGAAGCCATTGATTTATTTTTTTATTTAACTAATATTTAATTAACAGTGCTGGTGTCTGTAGTTTTAAAAAAATAATTAATATAAGGTAGATGTAAAGATCTGAATACATGAAATATACTAACAGAGCTGAATACTTTTGTCCTTGATCATTGACATGTGATACAAATTGGAAAACTCATTCACAGGGACATTCAAGTCATGTGAATAATATTAAAAGAGCTTAGCTACTGCAGCAATTTTTTATTAAGTAGGGGAATGAAGTGAAGGGAGAAGAGGAGAGGTAGTAAAAGATGTTGCTTGAATAAATAATGTGAGTAAAATAATGTAATAATGTTTAAAAACTTAAAAATTAGTATGAATAAGAACCTTAACCAAGAGTGATCCAATCTTGTTTAAAGCATAAATACTTAGGTTTTAAACAATATATTTAAATAGTTCTTCAAAATAAAATGCATACATGCTAGTAAATATTACTCTTGTGCTTAATGCTTTTATGTATATTATTTATTTTTTATTTAGATCTCATGAGAAAATTTTAATTCACTCCACTTTTATAGATAAGAAAATTGAGTCAATTGTTAAAAATAATTCCTAACAGAGTCATCTTAGGTCAAAGATAGATTATACACAAATTATATTCATAAGGATTTTTAATATGTAATATGATCAGTCATGGACAGAAATTACTATGCTTTTTCCATTATATTTCTGAACAACTCAAAATCATATTCAGTCCACAATATATCAGAAGTCTAGCATTGTGCTAACTATTCTACACTACCTATAATTCCATGAGAAATTGCATATGGAGTTAAAACTTGTTAAGTTACATCTTCACACATCCTTCTT
Source organism: Lepilemur ruficaudatus (assembly GCA_963574885.1). Lineage (NCBI taxonomy): Eukaryota > Metazoa > Chordata > Mammalia > Primates > Lepilemuridae > Lepilemur > Lepilemur ruficaudatus. Next base: position 1,632 of record CAUYRT010003238.1, on the reverse strand, counting down.
CATAAAGAGGAAATTTCAGATCATTGATTGTGCTCCCAATACTTTTGTAAGGATGTTTGGCCTAAGAACCCTTGGGAAAGAAGGGTAGGTAGTGTGGAGGCACAAAAGATAACTCAAGGTGTTGAAAAGATATGGAGTGGATGGGTCATACTCTCTTCCTCTTGCTACAAATCTCAGTAAAGCAAACTATATCCGTACTGAGTGTGACCCATTTTTTTAAAATAAACTTTATTTTTAAGAGCAGTTTTGGAATCACAGCAAAATTGAACAGAAAGTACAGATAGTTCCCATATATACTCCCTGCCCTGAAACATGCGCAGCCTTTTCCAGCTATCAACATCTCCTGCAAGAGTGGTACATTTGTTACAGTGCGTAAACCTACATTGACACATCATTATCACTCAAAACAGTAGTTTAAGTTGCGATTCACTCTAGGTATTGTGCGTTCTATGGGTTTGGACAGATGTACAATGACATGTGTCTACCATTATAGAATCACAGAAAATAGTTTTACTGCCTTAGAAATCTATATTTCTTCTATTCTTCCATCCTTCCCCCAACCTCTGACAATCACTGATCCTTTTACTGTCTCCATAGTTTTGCTTTTTACAGACTGTCATCTAATTAGAAATATATAGTACGTAATCTTTTCAGATTTGCTTCTTTCGCTTAGCAATGTGCATTTCAGTTTCTCCTGTGTCTTTTCATGTCTTGATAGCTCTTTTTTTTAATGCTGAATAATATTCCATTGTCCGGATCCACCATATTTATTTATTCCTTTATCCCCTGAAGGATATCTTGGTTGCTTCCAAGTTTTGAGAATTATGGATAAAACTCCTGTAAACATCTTGTCCTGGTTTTTATGTGGACATAGGTTTTCAACTTCTTTGGATTGCTGGATCATATGGTAAGAGTATGTTTAGTTTTATGAGTCATTGCCAAACTGTCTTCCAAAGCGAATGCACCATTTTGCATTCCTGCCAACAATACACGAGAGTTCCTAATACTCTACATTTTCCCCAGTGTTTGGAATTGTTAGTGTTTTGGATTTTAGCCTTTCTAATAGGTGCATAGTGGTATCTCATTGTTGTTTAATTTGCAACTCTCTAATGATATATAGCATTGAATATTTTTTCATGTGCTTATTTACCATCTGTATATATTCTTTGGTGAGGTGTCTATTAGGATCTTTTGCCCACTTTCTCATTAGGTTGTTAGTTTTCTTATTGTAGATTTAAAATTATTATTTTTTTGTATATTTCGGATAATAGGCCTTTATCAGACATGTGCTTTGAAAATATTTTCTCCTAGTCTGTGGCTTGTCTTCCCAGTCTCTTCAAAGTGTCTTTCTCAGAGCAGAATATTTTAATTATGATAAAGTCTATTTTGTCAGTTATTTCATGGACCAGGCCTTTGGTATCATATCTAGGAAGTCATTACCATAACCAAGGTATTCTAGATTTCTTCCTATGTTATTTTTTTTCTTACTTATCTTTTTTTTTTTTTATTGGGGGAAAACTACAAAGCATTTACAGTACAATGTTTACAGTCACAATTTGTAGTGAACTGATTTCCCAAAATATATTACCACTCAAGTTGACTTATCTTGTTACATTCAAAAATCTACTCTGT